>OMNZ01072854.1:0-12652 GCA_900303255.1 Lesueurigobius sanzi | reverse complement strand
TGATATGAAATGCATGACCATAAGAAGAGCAGATGTTCTTCTGCAGACCTGCGCTGTACGGGCTTCTCAGCACTAAGTCATCTGCCTACATCAGATGGTTACACAGGACATGCCAGTTAGATTAAGTAGCACAGATCCATCCTCAGGAGAGCCCATGGGGAAAAGACGCAGAAATTAAATGAATATAACAGTTTGTGTCTAATGTCCACTGCCTCATTCATTGATATTTTACATTTTGGTAAAGAATGATGCATGAAATGTAACTTTCGCCTAATTTCTTTGTTGTTTTTTTGATTTTATCATTATTTCATTAATACATGACCCTACTACAGTTACAGATGATACAAATTCACTTCTGAAAATAAAGATGCCAAACACTTGATGGTGCATCAGGAGGTTTAATATTAGGTTTTAACTTTTTTTTTATTATGAAGAGTCCTTTGAGGTGTTTGGATCATGGATTTATCTGATATGAAATGCTTAACGGATCTGTTTTATATATTTTATTTGGTCTGGTTAGTTTTGGCTCAACCCACCTTTGGGCCAATCTAAACATGGTCAAATCAGTGTCTATAAATATTATCCACGGAGTTAAAAACGGTTCTTTTTCTGGTAAGTGTTTAGTCATAGGCCATAGGTCACATGACTCACAGGTGTCAGCTGACTTCATGGATTGAGTGACAGGCGACTGAATGAAAATAGAAAAAGCAACACAAAGCCCTGGAGCAGAGAGGTGTCCTTTAACACGATGGGAAACTCGATGTGTTAATTGTGATGTTGGCGATGTTTGCAGTGATTAAGCACTTTTATTTTTTTTTATACTGTCTCCACTTTTGGACACCTTTATGAGAAAATAATTAGACCTTAGTTCACATGTGCTGACGGAGAACACATTTTAAACTAGGCTCCTTATTTTCTGATATATATTGCGATATTTTGTGCCACGATGCGATGCCAATGCTTGTTTTGCTAATATTGATACATTTTATGACTTCATGCATATGAATTAATGACTTCATGAATATTAATGAGGCAGCTGTGCTTTCACAGTAAATGGAGGTCAGTAATGGTCAATAATACAGTCAGACAGTAGAGGGCAGCATGACCATTTTAAGAACTTTGGACCAAACACTGTCACACAAATAAATACATTTTAATGATAGTGTTTGTGATTATAAATAAGGTTAACTTCTTTGTTTTGGAAACAGATATATGTTTGTGTGTTTACAAAGGCTCAAGACGAGTCCACATCTGTCTGGGAATAACGTTATTATATATTAACATTATTTAAAGCTCAAAAAAGATGCAGCTTTATATGTCTCCTTTAATTCAACCATTTTAAGTCATTTTCTGATCGAAGACGATCACTTTTTCCAGTGTAGACCAGGACAGAAGCAACAAAAGTAGAAAAGCAGGACAAGAGTGATATTTCCCACACAAAGGCTCATGTTTTAATCTTTACAAACTGCAGAGCAGTCTGCGACAGAACCCCGACAATACATTACACGCACCGCTCTTTCGGAACCATTGCTTTTGGCCGCTATAGCTCATTTTAGGGGGCTATTTAACGTCAAAAAGAAAGATGGCTTCCCCCCATATATTCGCTCTGGATCGGATGCTAACCCGAGCTTTGGAAATGTCCCACGCCAACCACAGGACGGCATTAACCAAAAGTATTAGAGGGAAGACTGGAGTCGCCCCATAACTTCTCCCCTGTTTTCACTGACGGGCAGCGACTCCAAAGAGACCAGCTTTTAACACATGGACCCAAAAACATACGCAATGGCTTTAACAGGACCTTCAGACATCTGGATGTTTGTCTCGGGGAATATATATTAGGCCGTGTTCATTGGGGAACTGTGGTGGAAATATCAGGCAAATGAATTAAAATAGTTTTCAAATGAAGCCTCGAGAATACGTCGATTTAAAATAGGAATGCCTTGTAAAGATGTGCGAGCAGAGTCTTTGACTGGAGCAGCACAGCATGGGGAAAACAACCGAGCTTAAAATGGAGCTGAAAAGTCCGTGCTTGTAACTGTGGTAACTGTCAAAATGCAGATTTCTATTTTAGTTTATCGCTAATTTCTCTTTTTTACCAACTTAATCTAATGAATATGGACATGCGGTATGTTAATTGAAAGCTCTTAACCTGTATAATTCAGTCATTGAATTAGTTTTACACTTTGCAATGCTAGTTTTGATCGCTGGGGCTGAAGCTATGGCTGAGGCACAAAGTAGTGAAATAATATTGTCCAATGTTGCAGGTCTGTCTTTGTATTTTAGTTTGAGAAATACTGGCACCGAATTACTGGTAAAATATATTTGTAATGCATCAATGATCAGATTATTTTATGATGGGGACTGGGCTGATGCGCGACGTCTGGGAGTGTTCGTTAAAAGGGATTCTGCATTTTGTACCAATCGGAGCCGGCTAAGGGTGGATTGGGGAACACCGACATGAAGTACATTACAGTAATCTATACATGAGCTGATAAAGGCATGAATAGTTCTTTCAAGGTCAGTGTGATTTGAAAAAGGCTTGACCTTGTTTAAAAGTCGCAGTTGATAAAAACTTGATCTGACCACGCTGTGTTTGTCAAATTTAAAATTGTCAAAAACAAACCCAATGTTCCTCACAGAAAGTTTAAAGTTTCACAGTTTTCTGATCTCATTTTAAAGGGACTAACTGTAAGTCTCCATGTTAAGCTCGTGCATGACTGCTGCCTCGGCCCGAGGAGGCAACTTTAGAGTGATGGTGCAGGCTTGTAGGGCAATTGAGTGGGAAAGGTGTGGGCTCACAGTACAGCGCGGGACATTGCTGGAGCATGTAGGGGGTGGAAAATATATATATATTTTTTTATTTTAACTTCCGTAGAGTCCCTTTAAGTGTTTATTTTCTTATCCATCTAGTATCTCTTATTTGATCTTGTTTTAAGCAAAAATAATGCACGTTCCATTGGTGATCTTATTTAAGGATTGACAAAACCTTCTGATCCACTTGTCTTTAAGGCAGTCATTTTCTCCAGTTTATCCCTGCTTCACTTCTGGTTTAGTCACGTACCACTCCTGGATATGTCCGGTTTCAGCCCGGCAACGCTATCGTTTACACATTTACCTGTAGTTCTATATTATCCAGATTAGTGTTGTCACGATACTAAAATTTCAAACCCGATCCCCCAATCCAAACATAGCTCTGGTTTCGCTTTTCATCGAAGTTTGGCCCAGTGTCGTCCATATTCAGACCTCACTCGCATCTTGTTCAGTCCCATCTTAGCTGTACTTAGGTACTACTTGTGCATTCAAATATTCCCTCTGTATCTTGAGAGCTACCAGTCTGCAAAGTAAATGCCGCTGCTGTATGTGTCCCGGTTCACTTGTGTTTGCTCAAATGAAACGCATTACATTTTGGTGAAGTACTTCGCTGGCACCGCTGTCCCCCATTTGGTTCAAAAAACACTTCAGTCACTTGTGGGAAGCCGCTGCCAAGGCATACCCCAAAAGTTATGCACCGAAAAGACATTATTGGCTTGGCCCGTGGTGCAATAAAGTTGTCATTACACTATATTTGAAGTAGGTGGATGTAAAGCCGCACCCTGGCTTAGTTTATATGAAAAAGATCTGCCTCTAATAGTAATTTTAGCCCTTAGCGTGTTGCGGTGACAGCGTTTTGTTTGCCAAGTCCGCCCAGGAAATGGACATTAGGATGTGAGTAACACATGGAGCTGCCTGCCTCGCTTTTGACGTGAGGGAGCAGTAAAAGTTTGTAGCTTTAAGCCCCGCCCATTCCTCCGCGTCGCACTGAAACGAGCCTGGCTAATTAATTTAACAGCGAGGCCAACGCAGCGACGTGGAGACTGTTGTTTGCATGTCTGGACCGAAAGAAAGAGGCAGCTGGAATTTGCGTCACGGTTTTGTTTATTTGGTGAAGTTGAAATTGCGTTCTGAGATGAGATGTGTTGTTTTGTTTCTTGATATTTGCTGTTAAGTATTGTGGTTTTGTGGTTGCTGGTCATGGATGGACTTCACAAATTTGAATGGAACATTGCTAATAATCATCACAATGACTCGCTTTGTTGTGGTGAGAGACGATTTTCTCTCTTGTCAAAAGTCCAGGGTGAAAGTAAGGCCCTAATTCCCTGTTTACATCATACTGAATGTTTTACAGGGGAAATGTCAAAGGAATTGATTATACAGTATTTTCAGTATTTAGAATACTCTTAATCTCTCATGTGTAATACAGTTGCTCTAAATCATCTCGGAGGCCAGAGGTTCTATGCTGGAGGGCCAAAGTTTGCCCCCAGGCCTGACATTGCCCCGTTATAAAGAGTATTTTCAGTGTCTTCATTTCTTATTCAACATTGTTGCAATGCTCCTTCAAACTACTGTACTACTTACTGGTGCTTATTATGGGTACTACCACTGTAAGGCTGCACAATTTTGGCAAAACACCCACCAGTTATTGCAATTTTGTCTGTTATTGTGGTCACATTTTGTGTTTTTAAAAAGTCTGGTTGGGGGCGCATCAACAGGGTCGCGAGGCACTCGCAGGATTAAAATTTTCAAACAAAAATATACTAAATTGTATTCGAGGTGCATTATACCATACCATACCATACCAACTTTATTTATAAAGCACTTTAAAAACTGTACAGTTGGCCAAAGTGCCAACTGTACAGTACACAACTGTACACAACTTTTTATGTGGAAAAAGTTGATATTGGTGTGTATTTGACCTTTAGTGACTCAGTGGCTGTATGGGTGCAGCATGGCACCTTTACTTTCCATTACAGCGCCTTCTATGACACTCAAAATCAATAGTTTTCATGGCTTCGTACCAGAAACCATCTTCAGTCAAACTATCAGTCACACAATCCTGGAGCGTCCAATGGGGGTTGTTCCAGCCCAGAGCCTGCTCTACCCGCTTTGTCCTTTGTTTCCACATTCCTTACCCAGATCAAACCAGGTCCTCAGCCTTGGATCAGAGCGTGCTGGCCTGCTACTAGCATGAGGTGAACAGACTGCTGGCCTCTGATTGGTCAGAGCAGAGAGAAGACAGCCCTCGCACAAACAGCCACGTCCTTTACCAGATTATTATTTCACAACATTATACTGTGATTGCAAACGGTAATTTTGCTGATCGATGGAAATAGCGCTGTTAGCACAACTTTAGCTGCTAACATTAGCACATAGCTTAACTTCACAGTTTGTTTTTAACAGCTTATTTCCTCTAGTTTTTGTCTTGGAGCTTCAAAATAATTTCATAAAGTCCCCCTAAAGAGTAGCCCGTGGGTCATGTGGAAAAGCAAGACCTCCAGGGTAGACACGGGTGAATTCAAGGATTGCGGCTTGGGCTGGGCTGGCTAGAAGCATGCTGTGTGGGTGCATGCTGCATGTGATTTACTGTATAATCCTGTTCAAATATCAGTGGAAAACTGCTAACAGCATCATAGCATTGACACATGTCCGTCACTTCCTGTTTGCCTGCGTTTGCTCCGCCCTAGAAACGTAGTTTATATATAGGGCTGGTACAGCGAGTGAGTCTGGATTTAGTCTGCGCTAAACTACAGGGTTAGCAAGTTTTAAACATAGGAGACGGGTATTTTGTTGCCTGCAAATTGTGCTTCCTAATAATTAAACAATTGACGACTTGCGATTCCAATATTGTTTCCATCTTTTCAGAAAGTTGTTTAAAACTAGCTCTGACTTGTCTTGCTGCCATCCACGTCTCACTTTTGAAGTGCTGCAGGGCCAATTATTTCCATACTGTCCTTATCTGCTCTATAGACTCTGCCAGACATTTTTTAACACTACATTAAAACAGTTGCACAATTCTCCTGGACTGACCCCCATCAGACCCCAGACTCTCTTTTCACACAGAGGAAACTTGCCTGAAGTGAACAAGCCGTCCTCTCCTTGTTTGTTCTTGGCCCTGGCCTCGTGCCCTGGAGCCACAGTCTGCGGTCGCACCACAGTGTTTGTGACCGAGCTTTCACTCCCAGCGACGCCTTCAGGTTGTAAATAAGAGCCAGGCCTATTAGCTAAACGCTGGGTTTGGACATTTCAGTCATGGCTTGCACTGTTTTTACGTGCCTCGTGGTCGAATGGGTTTCTTTGAGAGAGTCCCTCGCAAAATATTGACTTAATGTGAGATTTAGATGAAATGTCTTGCTCTGGTGATCTCTGAAGGCCAAATCTGAAAGGAAGGATTGACTTTGACTGATCATTTGTTTCCGTATGCCTACTGTACTCACAACATGATGGAAATGGCTTATGCTTTGTTGCGATAAAATACATGATACTCTAGGAGCTGATGATGCATGATGTGGTACCAGCATTATTGTGAAATTCTGAAAAAGATAAATCAAGTGATTTAGTTTCATGTCATACATTTTTTATTTGACCTTTATTTTTTCAGGAAAGTCCCACTGAGATTAAGAATCTATCTAATAGGAGAGTCCTGGCCCCAGACGGGATCCTATTGTACATGTTTTTAATAGTAGGGGAAACCTATGCAGTCATGCGGAATCGAATCGCTAACCACTGCACCAAACGCCTTGCTTTTATTGACAAATATAATACTTTAGTTTCTACTCCACTACATTAGTACTTACAGAGTGCAGACACGTTTGTTGTGTCGTGTTTTTTTCTCTGATTTAATATCATTATCATGTCCACTCCAGAAGGGAAGGTGGCGCTGCAGATGTATAATAACCGTACAATGTTACTACTGCAGTCTGGATATGTGTGTTGCTTTTCTATTCTTTGGTCATTTCTATCTGCACCAGTTAAACCAGTTAAACCAGAGTGAACTGAAGAGGAACAGACTCAAATACATCATCAATAGTATTGGATATTCATATGTAAAATGTTTTGGAACATTCCTAACACTGTACACTGAAATGTACTTTTACATCTAATACCTAGATGTACTTTATAGGGATGTCACGATTCAACATTTTTGAGTCA
Source organism: Lesueurigobius sanzi (assembly GCA_900303255.1). NCBI lineage: Eukaryota > Metazoa > Chordata > Actinopteri > Gobiiformes > Gobiidae > Lesueurigobius > Lesueurigobius sanzi. The sequence goes on along the minus strand of OMNZ01072854.1, from coordinate 5,686 downwards.
CGATTATTGTGAGGACAAAATTACAATTTGTCAAACTTAAGTATGAAAATACACAGAATTTCTCAAAACCTTTAGTCTAAATGTTCACAAAAAAGAAACAAGACATTATATTTTCAATATTATATTTGTTTAATGGTTTTAAGTCATCCTTTATTAAAAATACATTTTAAAATAACTAATAGGATAGACTATTAGTCATAAATGAAGTAAATTGGTGTGAAAATGTTCCAAATTTTCTGTGATCTGTTCTCTCACTATTAGAGAGAGAGAAAGACCTTTATTAACAGCTGATTTCACTTTGGTTTTTACGTGACGTAACAAACGCAGCGCTGCACAGGCTTCTTTTGACTCCTCTGGCCCAGATATGGAATTATGTTAACACGGATAAGATTTACTCTGCTCTCTGGATTTTTGACCCTGTCGCTGACTTCATGAGTTTGGGAGTGGATGGATGCAGCACTGGGCACTGTTTCTTTACCGATGAGTCTACTGCATTTAGCAAATACTCAAATACTACAGCTCATTTTTAAAATTCTCTTTTAAAGATCTCTTTTACAAGAGAGACCTGGCCAAGACATGCAGCAACATTTCAAATTGAACATTCATCAATACAAATCATCATAAAACATTAGTTGAAACATTCACATACAGATGATCTGGATTGGATCGACCTCGCAAGAGACTTAAAACTATTCAAAGGGACCAGGTCTATGATTTTCAAGTCCTTCTGTAGTAAGTTCCAAGTGGATGGATAAGACATGAAGGCGGTTAATCATTGGTTCCAAAATCCCAACCATTAACCGACTTTTATTACCGTGGTAATCGTAAAATCGGTTCATCTTGACATCCCTAGTACTTCATGAAGCCTTAGCTTAACTGGGCAACGTTACTTTGACCAGTAGTATCTGTACTTAAGTAATGAAGTGAAGTATTATGCCCACCACTGTTCCTAGCGATGCCTTCAAACACTTACCAACCCATTAACAGATCTAGCCTATTGCAAACACTGTGGGTTGTTAAGCAGCGGGCTCTGCACAGCTGTTAAACACTTTGAGTTCTTGTATCTTGGTATTGTGGAAAAGGTGTATTGCAATATATTTCTAAATGATATACTTTCCCAGCCCTACAAGTGTGAGCCCTCAGATCGGTCTTTTTAATGCTTAATAAAGGCAAAGGTGGAATGAAATGTAATCAAAAGTATCTTTTTTTTAACACGATCAAAGTACCACCTCCCTAAGTATGTCCCTTCCAAGTACTACCGGGTCTGTAGCTAAATCGAATAAACCCGGTCTAAGAAAGTCTTGCATAGGCCACAAATCAACCTAACATGTACAAAATGAAGTCTGAACGGAGCACAGTCATGAGCAGAAAAGCACCTAACTGTAATGCATGGCTAAAGTCTAAAGATGACCTGGGGTTCAAACGCTTTTCAACACATTTTAATACACAGTACATCAACAATTATCTCTCGATGATACTATTTCAAATCCTTAGTGTTTACTGTCAGACGATGAAGGTTTTGTGGCCTTTGTAGCTTTCAGTTTTGTAACTGGCCAAGTTGATGTGCCACTTAAGAAATGAGTTTTGGAGAATCCAGACATCCCATAACTCTAGACCTAACTACAAGGCCCTTTTCAGATTAGAGGCGCGCGAAATGAAAGAGCCATTTGCAAACGAGCTCCAACAGGAAAGACTTTTCAGAAGGGGACAATTTATGAGAGCAATGGCTGTGATTTCATAAACAAAGCACAGAGTTATCTGAAGTGGTGGAAAATAATAAAGTAAATGGTACACACTTAGTTACTTCAGTCAGTGTTACGATGAATACTTTTACTTGACTACATTTCAGAGCCTTTCTACTCCACGATATGTTTAAACTGGATTCAAAGTAGTTTGGTTTTAAACATGTATTTTCAAAGTGACTAGTTTCTTCTGTTTGACCTGGTTTAGTCCCAGATTAGACCCGGTCTAGACCTGGTTTAGCCCTGATTTAGAACTTGTTTTGATCTGTTAAGTTCTGTTTCGTCCCAATTTAAACCTGATTCAGTGGTTTACTGGTTTAGACCCATTTAGTCCTGGTTTAGACCCGGTTAGTCCTGGTTTAGACCCGGTTAGTCCTGGTTTAGCCCCGTTTAGTCCTGGTTCTGTCCGGGCGCGACAGTGGCGCAGATGGTAGAGCGGGTCGTCTCATGGTCGGAAGGTCGGGGGTTCGAATCCCGGCTCCTGCAGGTACAGACTGTCGTTGTGTCCTTGGGCAAGACACTTCACCCAATGCCTATGTGTGAGTGGTTGGTGGTGGTCGGAGGGACCGTTGGCACAGATGTGAGCAGCCTCGCTTCTGTCAGTCTACCCCAGGGGAAACTGTGGCCACAAGTGTAGCTTACCATCAGCCTGGAGTGAATGAGCCCCCTCCCTTTCATGTGTGAAGCGCTTTGGGTGTGACTGTGTCATATGAAAAGTGCTATACAAATAAGATTCCCTTTCCCCGGTTTAGTCCTTGTTTAGACCTGTTTAGTCCTTGTTTAGACTTGTTTAGACCCGTTTAGTCCAGGGTACAATGCTTTATTCCTGGTTTGACACTAAAGTAAAAAAAAAAAAAAAATCCCACACGTTAAAACTCCTTCAAAATACTTTTACTTTTTATTTAAAAAGTACATCGTGTCCATAAAGTCTCATTACAATTTGAATATTCCAAAGGCAATATAAGAGATCTTAACCAGATTTGTTCTATTGTCATTTTTTTAAATTGTAAAGAGACTTCATGGACACCCTGTACATTTTACAGTGAATACTTCTATACTTTTATTACATTTGTACATTTTGGGTCCTGTAACTTCACCTTATCTAAGAAACAATATTGAGTACTTCTTCCACCACTGGTTATGTTTTGGAATGTAATTCCTCCCTTTACTTGACATGACTAATCTGACTCTTTTGTACACATCCGATGAGCTTGTGTTGTGCCCGAGACTCTCCTCAGCTCCATGTGACTTTGGTGTAACCTAACATTCATTCGTCACGCCCCCCCCCCCCCCCCTCGTTGGCCCCTCCCTCCGTCTATAATTGCCCCCTTTGCACCAGGACGAGGGTAACTTTTGTCTGGAGCTTCAGGGCAGACTTTACTACAGTCTGGTTCACATGTTACAGCAGGGAGACCTCTGTGTCCTCCAGCTTTGTCTCCTGCAGCAACGGGAGTCATTTACCAGAGACAAGAGCGTGTTTAAGGCCGCTCTGTCTGACTGCGCTGGATACGACCGAATAGATGTTTTTCAACTATGATCTCTTGCTTTGTTTGTTTGTTCGTTTATAGGGGCTGCACGCTTTTGAACACTGCAATAGCCTAACCCCAAAGGCTGAGGGGTTTTGTTCTACCTTGCTTCTCTGAAATCTGAAATATAATAGTATAGAATAGCAGTATAATAGCAGTTTTAAAAGTATATTTTGCTGACAATACTAGTGCTGTGACAATAAAAAATATTAGTAATTGTGATTAAAATAAGGCACGGCTAGTTTATTCGTAATTCTTTTTCCACAATTGGCATCATCACTTATGAGGACAGTCATAAAACCACAACCCCAAAGCACATGGCTAATGCAAGCTATGGGAGAACTAGGGCTGCACAGTAGAGTGTATATTACTGATGGAGATATAATTGGCTAGCTCTGGTTGAAGCCGTGCTAGCATAGGGGGCTGTTTCCGGAGGCCGGAAGTGCCCATTGACTTGCATGTAAGCCGTTTGGCCCCTCTTTAACTCATTATTAGAAATAGTCTTGTTCATATGGCCCTAAGTGCTTGTCTTAACGCACTGCACCGTCCTGTTCTTTGTCTATTAATATTTTCAACATCGAAAGAGAAGGTAACTCACACATGCTTTAATATGGCTTTGTTTCCAAATGCTAGCATGAATTGTCTTCATTAGCCCGCGCTGAACACAATGGGGAAAGTCACGTGGGCTCAGTCCATCTCTAGTTGCGGCCTATGGGCTGCACACAACAGTGTCTGTCGGGTCCAGCTGATGTGTGCGCCTGCACCTCTCCATCAGTCACTTTGCTCTGTGATGTAAGCGTGCTTGGATCGAGGACATGGTCATAACAAGAGCGTCTATCTCACCGCGACTGAATAATTCAATAGTTCGCTTGTTGGTTTAATAGCGGCACATTTTCTAAATTCACCGGCAAATCTAGCTACAGGCTCTTTCTGCAGTCGGGTTGTTGCGCACCCCGTTTTGTTGATGAACAAATATAGCATCCATAATAATCATTCGTTTTTACAGTGGGTGTCCCGGATTGTTCTGAGTTTGGGAACCCCTGGTGTACTCGTGGCTTGTAAGGAACATGCATAGAAATGTGCCCTTTGGTGGCATTAAAGATATTGTATTTGAGCAAAAGCATTCCATTTGACTGCTGCCTGTAGAACCCCTGTTAAACCTAGGACTGGCCGATATACCCAGAACATATTATCACGGTTTTCTTTACTTTAAATCAATCGGTTTCGATTTGATCACAGTTCATGTGTCAATTGTCTTTTAAAGGTGACTAAAGCCGTTTCAGTTTTGACATGTTTCCCTCATGGTTTAGACCTGGTTTAATCCTGGTTCTGTCTGTGGTATTGTCCAAGTTTGGACCCAGTTTTCTCTTGATTTATTTCTGATTCAAGATTCAAGATTCAAGATTTCTTTTATTTGTCCCCAAGGGGAAATTTGTCTTGGACACACAGGCTGCCACACACAAACACATATTATGACAAGACAATTCAATTCATACAATTCCATACAAGAGAAACACATCACTCATTAGCGCTCTGCTCTTTGGCCTGAGTTCAGGAGATTGACTGATATGGGGAGGAATGAGTTCTTATACCTGTTCAGGTATCGTTTTTTGTTTTTAACTGGCACCCTGTAGCGACGTCCAGATGGGAGCAGCTCATACTGGGAGTGCAGCACATGGGAGGGATCGGAAATAATTTTCCTTGCCTGTTGAGTTCTTGGGTTTAGACCTGGTTTAGTCCTGGGTTTAGTCCTGGGTTTAGTCCTGGGTTTAGTCCTGGGTTTAGTCCTGGGTTTTGTCCAGGGTAATCATAGTTTCATTCTGTCCCTGGTTTATTCCTTTTTAGTTTGGTCCTGGTTTAGACCTTGACTTCAGTCTCTGCTTTAGTCCGGTTTACTTCTTGATTTAGTAAAAACGAGCTAAAAATCTTATAATTGACCAGTGCATGACTTCAATGTCTTCACCTGCCGTGTCTCACCTTAAATAGTCATTAGCTCATTATCAAGGAAACATGTAGGAAATAATTCCAAAAACATGTTACCTGTCATGCCTTTATCTCCGTACTGTTAGTTCTAATACGAACCATGTCTGACTAATCTCCTCTGTTGCCTCCTGCGCTTCGTACAGTTTAGTTTAATGGGACGCATGTGTTGGAGCGTGTGAAAGTCCAGACTCCAATTAGTGAGCGACTCTGCCCCGCGGCCCCTGAACGCCTCACTCGAGCTTTACCCGTGTCGCCTTATTTAGACGCCTGACATGGAGGGAGTAGGTAGTGGTGAACACGGAGGGGCTGGATGGACAGGCCAGGTTTTATTTAGTCACTGCCAGTGTTGTTTTTGGCAGCCATTTGAGTTTTAGTCTTAGTCTTAGTCTTTTGGACGAAAATGCTTTAGTTTTAGTCACATTTTAGTCATTTCTT
>OMNZ01072845.1:0-16329 GCA_900303255.1 Lesueurigobius sanzi | reverse complement strand
AAAGGGTGCCGGCTCCAGAACAAACTGACTGAGGGTGCATTCGCGTTTCATAGGGGTGCAAATAGACACCATTGCCATTAAAATACATTGTGATGCCACTAAAACTGAGGGTGCAAACTTTTTAAACTGAGGTTGCAATGCACCCTTTTGCACCCCTGTAGATCCGGGCCTGGTTCATAAGTCAATAAATCAGGCTAGAAATTAAATATTGAAAAATCCCTCTGAACAGTCCATAACTGGAAAGTTTGGAGTCTGTAGGAGCTACTAAAATGGAGATGTTGTCGCCAGAATGTGAGAAAAATGCACTTTGAGAATATTGTCATTGAATTTCCCATATAGTTCTTTGGAGAAACATTGAATCCGTGCAATTATTACAAGATTAGGTAATTTATTTGTTTCCAGGTGAAAGTTTAAGAGAGAGCAGACTGTCCCAAAAAACCTGTCTCCCCTTAACAGCAAAACCACAAGCACATAAATTAAATCTGATATTTTAATGTCCGTGGTTTGGCGTCTCCCATGTACCACTTAATTGGCCTGACTGCGGGAATAAATTATTATATTTGTTGTCTGGTGTAAGGTTTACTCAAAAGGTCATTTGAGATCACAACCTGAGTTTCAGTATCAGGGCAAAACCAAAAATGGGTCTAACATGGTTTTTAGGGTCAGAGAGAGGGAGAGAGTGGCAGAGCCGTGGTGAGCCATAGACCACCGGGCTCAGACCACCAACACTGGGAATAGCACGAGGGAAACGCTGACAGATCAACACAGAGGGACCAGGACATGCAGCAGAGAGTATGGAACAAATGGATAAAGGTGGAAATACATGTTATAAAGTAAACCAGGATACTGCTTATAGATTTATGCCATGTTCAGAGCTGAGAATCTTTCAGCTTTTCAAGGCACTTAGGTGAAGAGGGAGAAAAGGGATATTAATTTGAAACATATGTTTCGTACGTTTAATACTGACATAAATATAAGAAAATGTATTGCAAGTTTTTTGTCATTTAATGTGAATATAAAAAATATGTGGAAAAACTGATTTAACAGAGCTACATGTATCTAATTAAATTTGGTGTAACATCTCAAAAGCTTAACTTTGGTTTGTTTGTTTTATAAAATATCACATACATTTTCTTTTTGCTAGCATTTCTCTCGCAAATACAGTATGTGACTCTAAAGACAACGAAGGCTGACACAACCTGTGAAAGTAGCAATGTTTAACCAAAACGCTCTCATTCAATGAAAAAATGTGCAAATCATCTGATTTCCGCATCAGGTGCGGAAGTCGGGAAGCTTGTTTTGACCCCAGTTATTTTCCCAGTTGGAGGAGCATTCATGAGCATTTTCCAACTGTGAAAAACTTTTTCCCCAGTTCCCAAGATCCACATGAACGACATTATGCACATGTTTAAATCAAAATATAAAATATAAAATGGCACCTTCAATATTGAAAATTGCGTGGCAAATGAATGAATAACAATTCAAATGTTGCTACTGTTGCCACGATGACACACTAACTGCCATTGTGACATCACATGCATAACCTCTATTAGTTAAAAGATTTAGATTTTGGATATCTCCCAAAACTCTGAGTTGCTTGCGATGCCTTGCATTTTTAATAGCACAGTAGGAAGTAGCTTTCAGCTACCAAGCTTCGGTCTTATGGAATCAATTTCCATTCTATGTCAAAGAAGCAAACACAGTCCCCATTTTGAAGACTAGGCTCAAAACGTTACTCTTCGAAATGGCCTATGGTCAGGGCAGCTAGGAACAGCTGGACCCAGCTTTTTATCACACCTTACATATCACCCCCTGACTTTTTAACGCACAGGCGTTTTAACCTACCTTATTTGAACTTCGTCAGGGGCCGAGCGGGCTCACCCCGACTTTTTAATCCTGTTTTTTTTAACGCACCTTACATACACTCAGTCAGGGACCGAGTGGGAGAAAAATGCATTTTGAGAAAATGGTCTTGTAGTTCGGTGGAGAAATGTTGAATCAGTGCAATAATTACACTCCTTATTGTAAAGATTATGTCATTTATTTGTTTCCAAATGAAAAGAGCAAAAGAGAGCAAAGCGGCCCAAAACTTGAAAAAGTTGAAAATCCATTCAACTCAATTCTCCAAAACACATTAGATGAAACGTTCAACAGCAAGGTTTCTTCTACAAATGCAAAGTTACGATGTGAAGCCAGGTCTCTGCATTCAGAGAATAGACTTTAAGAAATCTCTTAAGTATTTATAAATGTGTCAATATGTATCTAGAAGTGTTACCATACACTTTATCGCATTATATAAATTAATGCAAAATGAGAAAATTATTACCCAAAAAAAAAAAAACTGTTGTTACATAATGCGACTCAGGCCGGAGCTGCACGCCTCGCCTCTGAAGCCTCGACACCAGAATGGTCAAACAATAGCTATCTGCGACGGTGTCTTACCTGTTCTGAGGCAGAGCTGGTCAAAGTCGGAGCAGCAGCTGTTGTAGGTTTTACACAGATTATCACAGCGACAGTTCGGAGGGTCCAACTCCACCAGCTCAAAACAGCGGTTCTTACAGGAGCCGGAGGATGGGTTATAGGGAGAAGAGCGAGCTGTGGGGCAAATGCAAAGTTACAACGTGGATTAGAACGACAATTAGACAAGGCCATGGACTAAAAATATGGAAGAGGTGCCAATACAACTATGGGTGAGAACGGGTTTTTGAAAGAAATAGCTACTTGATCATTATTTGATAGTGATCAAGACTATAGAGCAGGGATCTCCAACCAGTAGTTCGCCAAAAGTTCTATATACGCTTGATATACAATGTACATAATTTACATATTCATTCACTGACGAAGCTTTTTGGATAAAGAGCAAAACATCCTACACTTCAACTACAGAGTACAGATGAAGACTGAAGAATCTTTGCCTACGATGGACAACTGTCATACGACTGAACTTACACAGACAAAAAAGGAATTATTGCACTGATTCAACGTTTCTCAAAAGAACTACTGTATATGGGAAATTGTAACTTCAATGACCATGTTCTCAAAATGCATTTTATTACATTGTGGTGACAAAATCTCCACTTTAGTAGCTCCTACTCCTAGTACTCCAAACTAGTCAGTCTTGGACTAAACAATATTTTAAAGGTTTATTCAGAGGGATTTTCAATATTTAATTCCTAGCTGGAACAGAATATCAATTTATTACAGATGTATTCACTAATAGCTTCAAAAGCTAAACAAAATATCCAAAATTCCCTCTGAACAAATATTTGTAACTTATATATCAACAAAATAAAACCACACATTTAAATCTGGCTTGACATTATTTAGATTTTGAGGCCAAAATATGGGCATTATTGGCCATTGTTATACATAAAATACCAAACTTTTTTATGAAAAGATAAAATGACAAAACTTGCAATACACTTTTTCCTCGTATTGATGCCAGTAATCTACAGCAAAAGTTTCATATTGATATCACTCAATTAAATTTTCCCCCCTATTCACCTGCCGTGTCCGGCCTTAACAGTAGGCACAAAAATGTTATCAAAAGCAAAAAGTAGAGATTGATGGCACAAAGCCCAGTTCCTCAAAGGACATGAGGGCATTAACCTAAAGCAAAAGCACAGTATACGGCCAACAGAGACCGACTTTGTGGTTGGCAGTCCACGGCACAGCGCAGAGAGACCAGAGCAATCCGATATTACAGTACGAGCCAGTGAGCCGTTAATAAGCGTAACAAAACCAAACCCCAATCTGCTGCTGGGATCTCCTCGTGCTAATGTTTGCTCGCCTACGGGACGCTCGGGTTACCGCGAAAACACGGACGTGCCTCTTTTGTCCGGGCGGAGGAGCAGGGACGCGGACACTGGCCCTTTTCTGGCACGGGCCCCACAGCGTGCGAGAGTGCACCCCGCTCTTAACTGAAGACATCCTGCACATCTGAGCGCGAGACGGACTGAACTTTCTCACTACAACACGCTCCTTGTCCGTTTGGTCGGGCGAAGAAAAAAACGCGCTTGTGAAAACCAGAGGATGCCAGCAGTTCCTGTGTGGATACATATGCGGCTCTATATGAAGGCAGCGAGGTGTGGACGCTTTAATATTATTTATGCTGCGGAGCGCACTGGCACAGAGGCAAGAACAGTGTGTGTCAAAACGCCACTTAGCATCAATGGAGTCTTTGCTGCAGGAGTTGGTGCTGCTTTGTCGCGCCGGGTGTGGGCCACGGCTCGGTCTGAGGATCAACAAGAGTTACGCAACGACTGTGAAAACCTAGACATTTAAAGAATTAAGGGGAAATAATGGCTATTGGAAATGGGAGTCACACTGTACTGGGTAAAAAGTGGATGATATTGGCTTTTAAAGGGAGACACTGCGGGCAAAATATATTTATTTCAATATTCAGGTTTGGGGACGGTTACTTTCTTTAACTTTTACCTGGAAACACATACATTACGTTATCTTTGCAATAAGGAGTGTAATTATTGCACTGATTCTATGTTTCTCCATAGAACTACAGTGTATGGGAAATTGTAACTTCAATGAGCATCTTAACAACATCCCCACTTTAGAAGAGAAGAGAGAGAGATGAAGAGAAGAGAGAGAGAAGAGAGAGGAGAGAGGAGTGAAGAGAAGAGAGAGGGAAGGGAGATAAGTGAAGAGAGAGAAAAGAGGGAGGAGAGAGAGAAGTGAAAAGAGAGGAGAGGAGTCAGAGGAGGCGTAAAGAGATGAGAGAGAGGACAGAGAGAAGTGAAGAGTGAGAGGAGAGAGAGAAGAGAAGTGAAGAGAGAGAGAGGAAAGAGCGAGGGGAAAGAGAAGAGAAGTGAAGAGAGGAGACATAAAGAGAAGAGCGAGAGAAGAGAAGTGAAGAGAGAGAGCGAGAGAGAGAGAGAGAGAGAAAAGAGCTAGGAGAGAGAGAGAGAGCAGAACAGAAGAGAAAGGAGATAACTTGAGGGAGAGAGAAGAGAAGACAGAGAGAGGAGAGACCGGGAGAAGACAGATAGAAGAGAGAGAGAGAAGTGAGAAAAGAGAAGACAGAGAGGAGAGAAGAGAAGAGATAGAAAGAGCAAAGACAGAGAGAACAGAAAAGAGAACACAGAGAGAAGAGAGTGAAGAAAAGAGAGAAGACCAAGAGAGAGAAGAGAACTTGCGAGAGAGAGGGAGGGAAAAAGAGAGATTAAAAGTAAACATATCTATACAACATCAGCAGGCCCAGACAGTGGATCATATGCATTCTGTTACATGTGTAATACATTTCCATTTACAGACCAGTGAGCTCATCAGATCAGGTGTTCAGTGGGCCACAGAATAACGTTTCTATTTCTTTTACAATTATTTGTCTAGACCCACAGCTAAACGGTGCGTAATATTTTCATTTCATGAGGCAAATCATATTGCATTTTATTGCATTAAGTATAACTCAAAAACATAACATTTGAAACATTGGCAGTGTCCCAGTTAAGCACCAACATGACCCAATGGCTCTGCCAGCTCTGCCAGCAAAGGCTTTATTAGTTTAAGGCGAGTCATAACTTGGCTTTTCTACAAATGCCAACAAATCTGTTTATGGATTTGGGGAAACGTGTTAGAAATCAGTCAGTCAATCAGTGGTGGTTGAAGTACTACATTTCATTATTTGAGTGAAAGTACAGATGCTACAGGTCAAATATTACTCAAATGAAAGTGAAAGTTGCCCAGTGAAAAATGTACTAAAGTTAAATTGGTGAAGTATTTGCTTTATATAGTACTTAAATATTGGAAGTAAAAAGTACATTTCATCTTAAGAAACATGTGAATATACAATACTTCTGAAGATGTATTTGAGTCTTTTCCTCTTCAGTTCACACTGGTTCATACGGAGCCCAGCAAGGGACATGAAGAAGAAAAAAAAAAATCCCGACTTTATTGGGGGATCTTGACTTTAATAAAGCCGGGATCCTGATTTTTTTTTTTACCTTTCGAAATAGCCCCGCCCCCTCAATGGCACCCCCGCACGTCTTAATGGGTTAAGGGCATGTTAGAGACTCTTTATGGAGAATAACCTGAGGATATTCCCCAGATCATTTTTATTAATTTATTATTTATTGTTTATTTGGTTGGGACAGTGCATGTTAAGGAACACACATGAGAATCATGCATGTAAACAAGCCACTCCGGATTGTAGCCTTGGGCTAATTTCCATCCGTTGTCCCACACTCGTACACACAAACACTCTCTCATTCATCCTGATCTATTGTACATGTATTTAGTGGTAGGGGAAACCGGAGCACCCGGAGGAAACGCAGACACGGGGATCGAACCCAGGACCTTCTAGCTGTGAAGCACGAGCGCTAACCACTGTGCCGCCAATGGTTATCAATCACAATATGCACTGAAGTTAAGGAATATATTCTAAATGTTATATTCTGTGAAACTTTTTAAAGTTTTTACGTTCAAGAAATGTCCCTAATGGAGATATTATATTATTATTACACATATTATATTAGTATCATACAATATCCATGTCTGTTGAGAAGAAGGGATTTTATGTCTTTACGTCTTATATATTCCCATCTTTTCCACTGTGCATCCTCCATGTTGAACTGACCCGGAAATGCCGGAAGTCCATCCATCCATCTTCTTCCGCTTATCCATTGCCAGGTCGCGGGTCACACTGCACCAGTCCCTTATGGCTCCTCCTGCAGGTGGTGGGTCCATGGAAGTACAGCCTCACAACGCTCCTTCACCTCTGGGCGACGTAACTGGTCTTGATGGTCTCTCTTTATAAGGGGCTTCTGAACGGCTCTTGGTCTGACCCGTCACCTCGGACCTGTTTGCCATGGGAGACCCAACCAGGAGCATAATGCCCCAGACAACATAGCTCAAACCCCTCAACCACGATAAGGTGGAGTTTCGAGGAGGGAGTGCCGGAAGTAAACAAATAATTAGCACCAAGCAGCACCGCCAAAACTAACCTACAAAACCTCAGGATTCCAAGTTTTTAAAAGTCAGGATCCTGAATTACAGTCAGGATTTTAACTCATGCAGATACAAATGAGCAAAGAATAGAAAATCAACAGCTATATTGATAGTACATTTGTAAACACTTGTGGGACAAACTATTGTATTATTAGTGGCACTGAATGATACACCTGTAAAGCGCCAACTTCTGTTCCAGAGTGGACATGATAATGCTATTAAATCAGAAAAAATACTACTCAAGTAAAGTACAGATCCTCAAAAACTCTTCTTAAGTACAGTATTTAAGCAAATTTACTGCTACTGCCAAAACTGTTTCAGAAAATGAAAGTTCAATTAAAAGAATAAACATAACCTCACTGTGTGAAAGCTGTTCACATTTACAACATGCATGTTCACTGATACTCCCCCACACTTTCACTCCAGTGTATTTTGGACAGGCGCAGAGGTATCTTGGCCAACTATGTGTAGGACATGCCTTTAAGCTACACTCTCCACATCCAACGCACGGGCCAAAAAAACAAGCGTGGACTTTACTTTCATTTTCACTGAGCAAATCCTAACCCCCACGTGAGCCCCAGCGGCAATTCCATCAGTCACTTCCAACATAAAGCAAAGTGACAAGTCCAAGAAAAAATCTCTGCCGAAAATTGCCCAAAAAACACGAGTTACACGCAATTAGATGATACCCAAGTTTCCACATGGACGCTAGTCAATTTGCCAGTTTATTTGCTGGGCTTATTTTCTATATGAAGAGGCTGCCAGCGCATTTGAAATGAGTTTGAGCCAGCGGAGGAAGGGGAGGGGGTACAACGGGTCACTGTGGCTCCAGATTGGACGCAGGACTGTACTTTCGCCGCTGCTCTGCCTTGAGTCAATAATAAGACGGGCTAGACTTTAAATACCAGAGATTCACGTCCCGTCGGCAAGTTGTTTATTAGAAAGATCAGCATGGTAGTCAATAACAGCATAAGAAGCAGCTTTTTGATATGTTTATAGGCATATTATTCATGGGTATTTAACTATTTGCATTTATCATCATGTCTCAATATTTATGCGCCAATAAAAACTTGACTCTGAATCATTTACAGACAATCGAGAGTATCGACCACCACCAAGGCGTGTACCCAATCTTGCAATACTTAAATTCACTGAGCCAAACTTACACCAGGAATTCCCTGATCAAGAAATAGCAGTAAATGGTCCACTAATGAAGTTTAAGCCCCTGTAAGTAGGTCTAGGATCTACTCAACACACCATGTTTCAAAACTAACGCCACAGCATGCTTGAATATAGTACCGTGATATGGTTTGCAAAAGGGAAGGGAGTGAGCGGCTTGGATTGTTATTACAGTAAATTGTAAAAACATATTATTGTTTCTTCGGTTACATGATTCCAGTGCGGATTACTGGCGGGAACGCACCACTTATCTTGTAACTTGCTCACAAAAACGTGCCTTGAATGTAGTAGGCCAACAATAGAGAAATACAGTAAACCCAAGTGTGCAAATACTGTATATCACTATGGGAAACAGGGCCAGCCCAAGACTTCACAGGGCTCCAGGCAGTGTAGGGGGCCTCATGACATCACTGTTGTTTTGGATGGATTATTCATATTCAACTAAATGAGACAAAGCTGCCACCCCTCACCCCAACCATGTTTGCCAAAGAAAGAAGACTAATTTCCAGTGCTACTTCTTCCTGAAGCACACAACATATGTAGCAACTCTTTAGGGGAGGGGGCTTCATTGTCTTGGGGCCCTAAGCAGCCACATGGTGTGGTTATACGCTGTGCTGGCACTGATGGGAAATAACAATATGAAAATGATGGCAGCTCTCATGCCATTTCCACATTCCCTGTTGTTCCTGCCCAAGTAATGCTTAGTTTGCAATAACATAGCACAGAGGTTCTCAAAGTTTGCAAAATACCACTTCAGGAAAAAAATAAGGTTCTTACCAGATCTAAATTACTTATTATAAAGTTGTGGCCAAAAGTTTACATACCCTGGCAGAATGTCAGGGTATATAAACTAATGTATTTCATATAATATGCATGATAACACAAAAACATTTACTTCACTCGTGGTCAGCGGTTGCATGAAGCCATGTATTGTCAAAAAAACTGTTATGCTTTTCAACTTGAAACTAGCCAAATGTCCCTGCTCAAAAGTTTACATATTGTGCGTCTTGAATCAAACATTTTTTTTCAGAGTCCAATTTTGTCAGAGTCCTGTATTTCAGCTGAAGTGAGTTTTTCTTTGCTCCTGAACAATTTTCCTAGCATTTGACATTTGAGTATAGTTTCTGTTTCATTGGGATGTAAAAAGAGTAAACTCAGTTCCCAATAAATGGCTTCACACAACCCCTAACCATGAGTGGAAAAAGAAAAAGATTTTTGTGTTATCATTCATATTCCATGAAAAATGGCCAAAAAATTAAAAAGGCTTTTGGCCACAACTGTTGGCTACCATGACAAGCAGCTCGTATACAGTGAGAACCAGCCGATAAATATGTAACAAAAAGTAAATAGAAGTATAGAGAAGTTACAGAATGGGCTACTCTAATCTTGTACACAGCACAGAGCGTCCAAAACTGCCATGTCGGCTAAAGGAATGCCAGAACCAGCTGGAGATGCAGCCTGTTGCTAAGTGTGTTTCCAAGGACATTTATGACGGTAAGGTGGCTTAAGGTCAAGTTATTTGAGGACAGTTTTTTTTTTTTCATTCAGTTGCCACTTAGTTCACTACTGTACTCACAGTCTTGCCGTGACGACTCCTCTCCTGAGCGCCTTGGCCGGTCATATACAAATCCCAAAGTAATTTGAGAGCCGCCAACAATAGACAATATCCACACGAGCTGAAACATATCCAAAAACTACAGTTAGGCAAGAAGTGGTACATGTTGCATGGTAATTTCGAGTGGTGGAAGAAGTAGATTCAATATTCTTACTTAAGTAAAAGTACAGGACTAAGACTTTACTTAAGAATATCTACTTAAGTAAAAGTATAGAAGGATCCACTGTAAAATGTACTTTAGAGGAAAAAGATTGTTTTAATCCTTTGAATCAAACCAGGTCAAAAACAAATCTAAACCAGGCATAAACAAGGTCTAAACATGATCTAAACAAGGTCTAAACCAGGTCTAAATGAGTAAACCACTAACTCAGGTCTAAATCAGGACAAAACAAGGTCTAAACCTGATGTAAACAAGTCTAAACCGGGATTAAACCAGTTCGTGGTATAGACAGGTCACTAACAAAATACTTTTGACTCAATTTCAAAAATGTAGTAGAGTAGAAAGTAAAGTAAAAGTAAAAAAGTATTCATAACAAAATTGACTTAAAAGTACCTATAATTTATACTTTTTACTTCCTTAGTTTCCACCACTGGGTATCCGTGTCATTTGTGAGTTGCGCTAATATCGTTCAAAGCGACTGGAGACCACCCGCGAGCGCATAACAATTAGTGACTTTGATGAATCGATCCTGTTTGAAATGAATCCACAATTGTTCTGCAAATGCACGGCAACGGGGAAAGGGAAGGAGGAGGGGATACCCGGGAAATAAAGCATTATACTGTACTTGTCCATTTCAACCGAATACGCCACTTTTACGCACGTTTTACGCACATCCGAAATCGCGGAAACATGGAACAACAGCGTTTAAATATGAAGTCTTACCAGTTTTTGTAGCAACATGGTCTCGTGGTCGGTTCCGTGTGGAGTCCCGTGCTGTAAATTCGAGTGTGAGTGATGCTGAGTGGGACAGAAGAGGACCACCGCAGCGGAGGCACGAGGGAGCACAGGGGGGAGGCGACTGCGAGAAGCGCACGGCATTCTTATTGGTGTTGGCGCGAAGGAGGGATTTGGCCATAATGGCTTTTGAACGCTTCGAGGAAAGGAGAAGAAGAAAAAAAGGCAATTCAAGTGAAGGTTGGGTTCGACAGAAAGGGCCATGGCTGATAATTATGCAACTCATTGTTTGACCAAGTTTGAAATATACAGGGTAAAATCAATTAAGACGCATAAATCTGTTATATTCTGCAAGGACGAAAGGCAGCGGATGTATTTAGATGATTCAGCCGTAATCCTACTTCCTGAGCTGCATTCATTTGGTACATTATTTGGTAGCACTGGGACCCACCATCACCCTACGAAGATAATCCAATACCCAAATGAATTATTTACAGTAAATGTCATATCTTATTAGATGTATCAAATATGTATTTGACGTAAAGTATAGCATTTTCCAACAAAATATTGTTGGATAAGAAATGAGACAAGAACCAACTGAGCAACTGTCATTAAAGTTGACACGAGGTGGTTTTGGACTCTTTTAGTTGTTAAAACTTGTAAGAATTTGTTTATTTATTAGTATCCCCATTAGTTGTACCCTTAGGCCTGTTCACATGTCTCAAGAGTATGAAGCACAACAATTGTAGACATTCAAAATGTCCATCCTCATTTCATTTTTTCGAGGCATCTTAAAATGAGACCATTATAAAACCCATAACATTTCATACACTTTTGGAAAAATACACAGGTATACACTCAAATACATGAAAGTTTGCCCTACTTTGCCCTGCACATAAAAGAACACTCAAGTAACATGTGACCTATTTACACTGTTGACCAAATACAACCTTCTCAAAAGCATTGCAATTTGTTTCTTGAACACAAATACTTGTTTTATGTTAATTAAGTTACTAGCAACAGATTCCATTCTTCAAGTTTAATGGTTCTGTAAGTTAAACGGTTTGTTGTAGAAAATTAGTTTTGGCTCTTTGTATCAGGAATCAACCTTCAGTTGCCCGTCTCGTTGCGTATCAATGTGAGTCTATGTTTTTGCTTGTATTGGTCATATATGAAATTAGGATTTCCGTACTGTAATATTTTCCATGTTGCTGTCAAGAGAATTGTTCCTTGGGAAAGTCCACTTCTGGGTCCCGACCCACCAGTTGAAAACCACTGAAGACCTTTCGACATCAAAATGAATGTAAACTGATACAATATTACAATTCTTCTTCAGGCTCGTTTGGAGCCAATACACGTGGGAGGAACCATCAATTTGTTTTAAATGATTTTAACATGCACTAGCCCAGCAAAATAAATGCTTTTTAGAAAATATAAATAGAGAATTAATGTTGTGGGAGGAGTGCCTTGGTTTTTTTCTTTAATTCCTGTCCCCCAACACCAAAGAGCACCTTCTCCAAAAAAGCTTTTTTTTTTGTGCAGCTGACTTCCCGAGCACTTTGTCTCCAGTTTTTCTCGCTAAAAATAATGTTGGTTTTCATTTGATTTTTGTTTTCATTCTTTCGGCCAATACTTCGCTGGGGACCATTAAAATTTGTCGGCATGTCGTTCCAAACCTTTCCTTAATCACATTGAGCAGTGGTGCCAAAGCAAACTACACAAAAAGACTGGAAAAGAAAATCAAAAGCGATTCGAAGTACAAAAGTCTCTTTAATCAAGAAAATGACAGTATTGTTAAAAGCATTAGTAGGACACATTTTAAAAGCACAGTCACTTTAAACTGGGAAGAGAACGTCTTTTACACAAACTTCAGGTCAAACCCACTCCAGACATAATGCGCCAAACTGCGATAAATCATGTTTCTGCCCCAGACCACGGAGCAGCGGCTGGGACTTGGGTTTTGGTGATGAGGGACTTGGACTGGTATCTGCTCTGAGGGGGGGCTGGTGTGTTTGGACAGAGGTGTGTGTGGTCAGATGCCTCAGACTGGCTGGAAGCGGTGTGAAAAGTGCACGAACTCCAACGAACGGGCCGAGCATTTATACAGTACATATACGCGCAAGAGAGAGTTTTTTTTACCTTCAACAGTGGCGCCTCAGTTTTAGGTGGGGGTTTGGTAGGGCCCCCGGTCAGACGTGCTTCACGGCGTGGTCCTGATGCGATCATAAGAGAGCGGCTGTGGTCTGCTCACACCTGTCACTAACATGTGTCCAAACATCATCACGCCTCACTCCTGCTCATACACATACAGATGTTTAGAGTTGGTGAAGGCGAGCGATGTTTACCAGTGATATAGTTCACTTATACAAGCTTAAAGGCAACTACAGGAGTCTCAGTGACAAATAATGTAAGCAGTTTGGTCAAAGTCAAATCAGATGCTTTACCTTAATGTTGTCAATGGAATAAGACTTTTTGCATTTCAAATAAGAAAAAAACAACTTATTTGCAGTAAAATGAAAAGAGAAGTGCAATATGTATTTTTTCTTATTTTAAGTGCCAAAATGTCTTGTTCCATTGGCAGATTTTACTTCTCTGCTCATATCAAGGGCAAATAATAGTTACCGTAATCCAGACTATAAGGGGCTATTTTTTTTTTTTTTTGATGTTTTTTGGTGCTTTGCTGTTTATTGGAGCTGCAGCAATTGATGAATTTCCCATGTGGATCAACAAAGTATTTCTATTCTATTCTATTCTATTTTGTCACACGCTTTGAAAACGCAGTTTACTAATCGATTTGTACGGGATAACGGCCACAAGGGGCGCTCTAGCAGAAAACGCACATGTTTACCCGCTGGGGCAAAATGCCTGGATTTTATTTAGCATACCCCAGGGGTGCCCAAAGTACGGCCCTCAGACCAATTTTCAGTGGCTCACAGGCTTCTAGTTGAACTGGCACACATCGCCAGAGATGATACTTTTTCTGAAAGTTAAACAATTCCACACAATTAAAACCTCAAAAACAAACATTTAATTGTGAGACATAACTTTCGCTGAGGTTCCAGACTAAATACAGGTATGAGGAAAGGTTTAAATCTCTCTTAAATGAACCCAGTTGAATATTTGACTGTTCTGACCACCGATCTGTGGCTCTCCATGCCGTATACACTTTAATATGCAGCCCTCAATGAAAAAAGTTTGGACACCCCTGGCATACCCACACCAGAGCGGCCCAAAACTGCAGTGAGCTGTTTACGTGGTTCAGTGTGGTGTTGGGCGAGAGACATGCAGTAGTACAGTGGTCGGCTGTGTGTGTGAGTACGTGGCGAGGACAGGAGAGAGGACCCGTGGGAATCTCTCAGCGGTCAGTCGTGGGACGACCCTCAGGAGCCAGCCGGTAGTACGCAACACATATTACAACAACCTGCGGCTTATAGACAGGTGCGGTCTACATATGAACTTTTGTTTTCTTTTTAAATTTGGATGGTGCGGCTTATATTCAGGTACACTTAATAGAGTGGAAAGTATATCAACAAGATATTCTCCATGTTTACACCACTTTTTGCAGTGTGGAACATCTCTCCTTTAGTCTGGATCAGCAGTCCGGCGCAAAGTTTTCAGTGCACTGTGAGTTTTGCTTCTCTAATTCTCTCATAATAAGAGTATTTTAATAGCTTTCAGTTGCATCACCTCCCCATTCACATCAATGCTTTTGCATGTGGTGTCCTAGAGCTGCAATGTGTGCTGATTTTGTATTATATCATTGCTGGCCAACATAAATCAATCACATCTCGCACTCAGATATTGCTTATTGCTTGAACCCCCCCTCAACCCAAAACATGCACAATAGCTTAACATCTGGAGATGAGTCCTTGACAAGATCAAGCGGCTACGACAATTCTCTCTATGAGGACACTGATGTAAACCTTATAACGTTTGATTCTATACTTGACAAGCCATATTTATTTTCTAAATACTCACACTGACAAAGAGTGCCTGATTGCTCTGACCCTCCTCAGTCGGAGAGCGAGGGCGACCTGATGGAGCGTCCGCTGGCCGGGCTGTTGCTGTAGGTGTGAGAGTTGTCTCTGTCTTTGTCTTTGTCCTTGTCCTTGCTCTCGTGTTTGTGCTTGTGTTTGTGCTTATGTTTGTGCTTCTTCTTCTTTTTCTTGTGCTCGTGGTGGTGGTGATGATGGTGGTGACCGTGATCGCTCCCGTGCTTCGAAGAGGCCGAGGTGGTCTCTTTGGAGAAGACGGGAGCCGGTGTGGCGGGCAGCGACAGAATAGCCTGTTCCACTGTCGGGGGTTCTTTCCCTGAACAGACAATAGTGGTTATTTCAATCTATAGGTTTGTTAAAGACACTATCCCCTCATTTTTTAATACAAATACTGAAAGAGTGAGCAAGTCAATTAAATAGCTAGTTGTGATCCAAGCACTCCTAATTTTCCTAACATGTTTCTAAAAAAGAGATGACTTCATAAGCACATTTCAAAACTTGCAGGTGTCACTTTCTATGGTCACTGTGACAGAAATGCAAGAAAAGTAGCCTGTAAACTCATGAAAGTGTCTTACAGAAATGTTTTACAGCTAGATACAAAGTATTATTTCCTCAAATGTCCGAGTTTACAATATATTAAAGGAGGACAAAACAACTTTCATTCCACTACAAGGGAAAAAAACAGGTATAGTTCCTTTAAGTTACAAGCTATTGGTTGTTTCATTTCAGTTGGGGGTCAGGTGCAAATACAAATGTATGGGAGATAAACAGTTTTTGAAAGATACAGTGCCTCTCGAAAGTACTAATACACCTTGAACTTTTGCACATTTTGTTTACAACCATAAACATTAAAGATTTTATTTTTGATTTTTTTACTGAAAGTTCACACACAAGTAACAGACAACTGTGAAGTGAAAGCAAAATGATACATGATTTTGTTATTTTTCAAAAAATAGAAAACCGAAAAGTCTGGCATGCACAAGTATTCATACAGCATGAGTTAATACTTTGTGGAACCCCTTTTTGCTGCAATAACAGCAGCAAATCTTTTGGGGTATGACTCTACAAGATTTGCACATCTAGAGACTGAAAGTTTAGCCAATTCCTCTTTACAAAACAACTCAAGTTCTGTCAAATTAGATGGAGAGCGTTTGTGAACAGCAGTTTTCAGGTCTTTCCACAGATTTTCTATTGGATTTAGGTCTGGACTTTGACTGGGCCATTCTAACACATGAATATGTTTTGTTTTAAACCATTCCATTGTAGATTTAGCTTTGTGTTTCGGGTCATTGTCCTGCTGGAAGGTGAATCTTCGCCCCAGCCTCAATTCTCTTGCTGAGTCTAGCAGGTTTTCCTCCAAAATGTCCCTGTATTTGGCTACATCCATCTTCCCAACTATTCTTACAATCTTCCCAGTCCCAGCTGAAGAAAAGCAGCCCCATAGCATGAAGCTCCCCCACTATATTTGACACTGGGGATGGTGCACTCAGGACGATGAGCAGTGTTAGGTTTGGGCCATACATAACGTTTTGCATTTGGGCCAAAAAGTTCAATTTTTGTGTCATCTGACCAAAGCACCTTCTTCCACATGGTAGCTGTGTCCCCCATATGACTTCTGGCAAACTTCAAACAGGATTTCTTATGGCCTCCTTTCAATAATGGCTGTCTTCTTTCGTCGGATGTTAACA
>OMNZ01072842.1:0-14491 GCA_900303255.1 Lesueurigobius sanzi | reverse complement strand
ATGGGCTGACTTAAGCAGAGGAACCTCCCGTGCAATGCATGATTTTAAAGAATGATGTCTTAGTGTATTACTGATAGCAGCCTTGGAAACGGTGGTCCCAGCTCTCTTCAGGTCATTGACCAGCTCCCCCCGTGTAGTTCTGGGCTGATTCCTCACCTTTCTTAGCATCATTGAAACCCCACGAGGTGAACTCTTGTGTGGAGCCCCAGTCCCAGGGACATTGACAGTCATCATTAGCCTCTTTTCTGATCATTGCTCCAACAGTTATCCTTTTTTCACCAGGCTGCTTGGCAATTGCCCCGTAGCCCTTTCCAGCTTTGTGAAGGTCTACAATTTTGTCTCTGGTGTCTTTTGACAGGTCTTTGGTCTTGCCCATGTTGGTAGTTAGACTTTTGACTGATTGTGGGGTGCACAGGTGTCTTTATGAAAGCTAAGAACCTCAAACAGGTGCTACTAAATTAGAATCATGAGCAGAGTGTAGTTGGACTAATTAAAAAGCAGAATAACAGGTCTTTGAGGGTCAGAAATCTGGCTGCTAAGCAAGGGATCAAATACTTTTTTGACACAGTAATATACAAAGATATTGTTAATAAATCATACAATATGATTTCTGGATTTTTTAGATTCTGACTCTCACAGGGGAATTGCACCAAAGATGAAAATGTTAGACCCCTCCATGATTTCTAAGTGGGAGAACTTGCAAAATCACAGGGGGATCAAATACTTATTGGCCTCACAGTATACACAATAGGGGGAGCACAGAGAGAGAAGGGGAGAGTTCAGTTTGCTGAGAGCCAAGTGGAAGATGCAGTTCTTCAGATCGAGACTCTACTGTCTAAACCCTGAAGGCAGTACTGAAGAGGCTGTGAGATGAGTATGGAATCTTTCTCTGAGATTACACAGAAAATAGTCCCAAACCTGTATATTCAAGAAATTTTACAAAAATATTGGGTCCTTGGAAAAATACACCCCTCCTCGAGCCGCCACCTTATCGTGGTGGAAGGGTTTGAGCACCCAAATGATCCAAGGAGCTATGTTGTCTGGTGCATTATGCCCCTGGTAGGGTCTCTCATGGCAAACAGGTCCTAGGTGACAGGTCAGACCAAGAGCAGTTCAGAAGACCCTTATGATGAGACCGTCAAGGCCTGTTACGTCGCCCAGAGGTGAGGGAGCGCCATAGGGCCATCTACCCGTGGACCCACCAACTGCAGGAGGAGCCATAAGGGACTGGTGCAATGTGATATGGCCAGCTTGGACTGCTGCCCCTACGACCCGGCAATGGTAAGCGAAAGAAGATGGATGGAAAAATACATATTTTAGGTACAACAAATTTACTGCAGTTTTGAGATAAAACTCAATAGTAGCCCAAATTGTGTTCCTTATTAAAAACTAAACAAATACCCCACTTCTTCTTCTTACAGTGTACATATATGGCTATGTTTTTTAGTGTTTGGAATATTGGTAAATTTGCTATACATGGGGAAAAAGCTCCTATATTACACATCATGGATTATTTTTGATCTGAAAGTACCTACATCTGTGTATGTATGTATACGAAAGTACAGTTTCACATCTTTATCAGAACACAAACAATAAAACTGCCTCCTCTTCTCCACTGCACTGTCCACACTCACCCCTCCCTGCTGTTTGTGCCAATGAGGCTGCCATAGGCCTGGAGTAGGTGCAGGGATTTGCGCTTGTGTTTGCGCGCTTTGATCTGGCTGACACTCTAGCGGCCCTCAGATCACTGTCTGCAGACCCTGTTGGGCCCCTCCGCCTGCTCTGCCTGTATGCACACATACTGCACTCCGGGCCCGTGGAGGATTGCCTGCCTGCCCTCCTACCATCTATCTCTCCTTTATCCCTTCTTCATTCTTCTTCCTCTGCCTCCGTTTGGTGTTTTCAAACATCTGAGTGCAGACATGTAGTGAGCTTTGGAGCACCCAGGGGCCCGGCATCCAGACAGTGGAGAAAATAAAGAGCTCCAGTGCGCCCCCGGTACAAAAAGCTATCTAGCGGTTATCGCTGGGGAGTTACTCTTAAACATCACCAAACGCCTGGACAGCCAGAGAGCATGGCAAACATTCGTCTCTCTGTTGTTTGTGTAATCACCAACCACCAATATCCAGCTATGCAGATCCTATAGTTCCTTCTTGTTTGGCGGCTCAAACATGTCAGGAGCATAGACATGAAACACGCTGTCACTGTTTCTTATCTCCATATGTCCCTGGGTGCAAAAGTGAGGCAACAGCTTGTGATGTCTTGCAGCCTGCCGGACCATTAAAACATATTTCCATGCTGATGGATGTCAGATGGAGCCTTTTAAAGCAAAGCTTGTAATTTATTTCTCAAGTCACTCCTAACAACAGTTCTCAAAACTTTTCTTTGCGTGATTAACTAACAAAACAGGAAAACTTAAAATGTATATGACAGGTATTTAGAGAAAAGTTTTGGTTTCCATGAGTAAAATAGGTTCTGTTATACTTTTTTTGTAAGTAAATATTCAAAAACAGACACATAGGCAGCATTGAACAGTAGTCAGACAGAAGTGGATAGCTATATTTACGTTTGGTCCTCATTGGGAGTTTATGGAGACATTTTTGTATTAATCATGTTTGAATGAAGATCAATGGCCTGAGACAGCTTCTATTTGGGTGAATTAAAAAGTAACTTTATTGTCTATTACACAATCACAGTCTCTTATACAGCCCATTCTTCAAGTTTATTGCATATGGATGGGAACAACCATTGGAATAACACATATTCCATGGGTGAACTGGTACGTGCTCATGGCCCATATGTACAAATAGCTAAAACAAAAACAAAAAAGTCAAACCAGGGGGAAGTAGGTCTCTGTTGTGCAAATTATTATGTATAATTAACGTGTGTGGGTGAAATTGTTCATTTTGAAAATTAGCAGAAATGCAAGTGGAATAATGATAAAGAAAAATTACCTCAGCTTCCTGTCCAGACTGGATGAGGTTTTCAGAATGGTAGCTATGAAGCCTGTGAGATGTGAGTATATGTTTATCTCAAATAGAAACAGGAAATGAGAAACAGCTGTGATGAGAATGTGGCACAGCTGTCTAGACCAGTGGACAGTTTGAGCTCTTCACTGAAGAGCAACGAGACAGACAAAACTGCAGCTTCTGTGGATCACATGCTAGTACTTTACATGAAAGTGACTGATTCTGGGCTGAAATATTTTGGACAAATATCACATCCACTTCAGAACATGTTTGTAGAGCTCTAAACTACAGAACGAACATACATTATATATATTATTTTAAGATCATTTTGTCGTTTTGTTAAATATGAACATTGAAATTGCAATTCCTGACAGTTGTGATACAATTTGCCTCTCACTATACTACTATATATCCAACACTCCCTGGTTCACACACAAAGATGCCATTACCGTGGCTAATATTGTGCAAATGCTTGACTTGTAATGCATTTTTAAAGGTTTAGAGGATTTATCATTTCCTTGACATTATTTATCATGTAGCTTTGAAACCCCAGAGCACTGCAAACTGCAATCATCTCTGAACTCTGGCATCCATACACTGGTATCTGTCTTCACTTTGCACCCTTGGGTCCTTTAGGAAAGACTGTGGGTGATTGAAAGCCATGAAGCAACCGAAACTGCCGAGACCATACCAGAGGAGGTGCCTTTGTTCCTCTTCCAAAACAGACTCCAAACCTTTTTTTTTTCTTCTCCCCATCAAGGGACCGAGCCAGGGGAAGTAGAAGTATGGCTGCCCCTCTCTTTCTAATATGTTCCATGCCTTCCAGTTGCTTACATCATCAATCTGGGAGATGGGCCGAACATAAACACTGCTTGAATTATGGACTAAAAGAGACACAGGTTGTAGCTCAAACATAAGTTGGCGCCTCCGTCGACTTTTTCCTCCGTAAAGCGCTCGTATGGAGAGATCCTAATCGCTGGTGAGATTCGAGATCGACTCTGCATGCGTTACGGGTTTGAAAAGCTGTCGTCAAGTCGAGGAAAAGAATCGGAATTTTTCCCTCCCTGTCATCGGCTTCAAGTAGCGGCCTTGTTATAGACAGCTAAACGCCAGTCCTAATCATCCTCCTTTTTAAATGCGCGCTTAAAAATGCACACCCTCGTGTCAGAAACCAGAGCGCACATTAGCTCTCCCCAAATCGTCTACTTACTAAACATGTCACTGATAAATTATACATCTGACTTGGGTTTTTTCAGGCAGAATTTTGGTGTATTAGATGTAAAGCGGTTAACGAGTGTTTGAATATGCACAAGAGTCAACATCTTACAGTAAGATGTTAGCGCGATATCACAGGACTTTGATCCGCGCGTCAAAATTGAGCAAGAAATATGGGAAGTTTGTTTTTGCGCTGGCCAAATCAGAAAATGCACTGTGTCCACTTGGGCCCCATAAGGTCCAATCATAAAGATCCATCACGAGCGCTGCACTCTGCTAAAATGCTAAGGAAACATATTGTAGGTTTTAAGACCCTTTTTATTCAGCCAGACTGTGTACTAAAACTAATTGGATTTCTGTCAATGGAAAAAATATATCCCTGGGACTGCTTTGAACTCAATAGCTTTGACTATCCGACTGTGCATGAGGGAGTGAGACCTCGCCACATGCCAAGCACCGGGGAGGAAAATTAAATCGGTGGTCAACATAAAATATTAAAATAGCATAGTATCGAATTTTTGAAAAATGATGTCAGGGCTGCTCATTATGGCTGGCAAGGCAGTGAATGAAGCTATACTTAGTGGGTGATAATTGAAATCATAGCTGTAGTCGTTTCCACTGACAACTTTCTAAATAATACCTAATAAATCCCTACATTTAAGCGGCTTCGTGCGACAGCTGCTGAAAAATATAAAGTAGGGAAACAAAATCTCTTTTCCTTTCTTCCCCGGCCCTTCTTCTGCCCCCATCTCCTCTCTCTTCTCCACTCACTCACTTTCTCAGGGAGCCAATAAAATGTCAGCTTTTATTCTCCTCCTCCAACGCGCTGGCTACATGTCAGCAGGACCTTCTAAAGCTCTGCACTGCCAGCTGAAGGCCTGTAAATCTCCATGTCAGTGGCACGCCATCCATCTCGGGATATACAATAAAAAATGGGACGCAGTCATAAAAGGAATGGCAACACTGGCCAGTATATATAATGTGAACAAAAGGAACATAAAGATGTTCCATTCCATTCACAAAGCAAGACCATGAGACGGCCCAGGACGAAGCAAGAGAGCAGACTGAGGAATGTCCAGAGTCCAAACAGATTCTTCTTCCGCCATCACTGAGCTTTTGTTGTGTTTAACACAGATAGTAACTTATGCTCCATATTTCAGTCAAGGGAAAGGCACTAGCAGCCCAAAGTTCACTGAATGCCTGCACAGCTGTCTCGAGGTGATGTCCTTTAAGTCTGTTTTACAATTCAAAGAGGCTAAATGGGGAAAGACATCAACACACACAAAACATCCTCTAACTTATGTGCAGCAATTAAAGTTCACAGATTTGTATTTATTTTTTAAATCACACATATGAAGCGTTTCAGGCCATTCGGGTTCATCAAAATGGATGAACCAGGAAAGGCTTCTGTGGTCACTATCAAAATGTCAGCAAAGAAAATAATACATTAAGAACCTGAATATGCAAAATGGATATTTCATTTGCTCAGGAGAAAATCAGACAAGTAATCTCTAAAAGAAAATGGCCATGTGTCAGATGCGTGTACATCACTCTCATTATATGAAACGCATGCATGTCCTCATTCTTTTCTATGGTCTGAACCTATTCAAGTAAATGAATATGCTGCAGACTTCATTTCTCGAAGATAAATGAGGTTAGTCCACTGGCCTAAACAAGCTTGATAGATGGGATATGAGATATATTTCCTAAACCTATCAGAGAGCCTGTGCCATTACCGCACACTCACACAGCTTTAGGTCCAGTTAAGTGATTTGAGGACTTCCTAGCGCCAGTGTTTTCCAGGCTCCTCCTAACTGACACTTTATCTGCATAGCAGCATCTCAGCAGATTGAACACTTAGGCGAGACAATGACAGGCTCTCTTCCCGTTGTCACTTCTCATTCTAAGCCCAGTCTGAATGCCTCTTACTGGGCCCTCCACCCTCAGCCTCCTGCACATCAAACACCTCAGCCTACCTCGCCTGGCTACAGAAGCACTACTTGATGTCGGTGACACTCATTTGTCAATTAGCAGGCCTCTTCCTGTGTTGACACACCGGGACTTGAAAGATAGCGCGGCGCCTGTGACGAATTAAGAAAGACAGATGAGTGAGGGCTGAGCGGCACAGTAATACTATAATGTTCTTTAGATATGAATATAAAACGACACAGCTGACAGGCTATACAAGGTTTTATTTCATTTCTCAGTGTACCAGGCCTCCCTACTTTGTCTTCTTTGTTC
This sequence comes from Lesueurigobius sanzi, assembly GCA_900303255.1. Lineage (NCBI taxonomy): Eukaryota > Metazoa > Chordata > Actinopteri > Gobiiformes > Gobiidae > Lesueurigobius > Lesueurigobius sanzi. Next base: position 8,066 of record OMNZ01072842.1, on the reverse strand, counting down.
TCTTTTCATCAGACTACTTACATCTCATTTTGACAGCCGGGCGACATTTAGAGCACTTTCCTTTTAAAATGCGAGTTAGCATACTTGATTTGTCATTAAAATGCAAAACGCCTGCCATCACTAACATAGCCCGGGTGCACGGAGACCCTCTCAGACACGCACTGTCATACACATAAATAAAGGCAGCAGACTATTGTCTAGAATACTAAAGGCCACAGTGGCTCTTCAGTGCTTTACAACTGGAACTGAGGATTACCTTCCACAACTATTTGGTATTGTTCTTTTTGTTATTAAATAGACCTGCATCATTTTGAAAAAAAAAACTTGCAATATGTGTGTGCAAAATTGTGATTCAGCATATTGTTTCAAAACAAACCTTCAAAAACACGAAATCTGGACCAAAACAAGGCTAAATTTGAACTAAATTAGGCAAATTACAACTAAAATTGAATTTTTGCACATTTCAATGCATTGAACTTATACAGAGGGGTATGGAAAATGTCTTTCTGCATTTGACCCATCCCAGGTCAGGAAATGGGACCCATCCTGAACACTATGAGCCATGAGTTCTTCTTGTATCCCCTTGTGTCCATGTGTTTTGCTAACAACGCATGTAACAGAGGCAGACTTCCAATAGTGCAGCCCAGACACAGGGGGGAACGGTGTCAACAAAGCTCACAGCCCTTCACTACAGCGCGCTAACACCTGACCTGAAAGTGGACTACGCCATCATCCCTGAGAGCCACACACACACACACACACACACACACACACACACACAAACAGTGATGTGGCAGGCTGACAGTAGGAGGCAGAGCTGGGGCTGTGACAGGCTGCTACCATAATTTCATCCTGCCATTACCTGCCCAGCCACTCACCGTTAGGCCCCAAACAAACACCTAGGCAAACGTGCATGGAAAGACATACAGGAGAGAGACACTGGAGCCGCTGCCCTGCTTCTCATTGCGACTTGTTGTCAGGGCGGAGGATACATTTTGTCAAGTTGGCTGACAGAAATGCACACATTAGCTGCTGTGAACCCTGGCGATGTCTTCTTCTTGTTGATTTGAGACAAACAACATCAAGGTGTAGAAAAGGCAGTCCAGCCTTTTCTCTGTGACACTGAAAGGAGGTCATGGTGTCAATAAATAGGTCTTGTTGGGGGCAACAAATGTATTCTTGGAGATTACAGAACAGGCTGCATTCACGATGCTCCAAAAATGTATGTCATAATATAAGATGGAGAGTAGGGGACTGCTTTTGCAAAAATTAACCAAAGACAAATCCACAAAATTTATACTTTATCATGTGGCATATTTGCCTATACCTGATTTTTTTAGTGGTGTCTTTTCTAACTATCCTAACACATTTATAACATCCTAATTCTTCACAGGGATGAAAACATAAGCACATTTCACAACTGTCAGGGTCATTTTTCAGGATCACTGTCAAAATAATGCTAACAACAACTACCCTGCTAGTTTTTGAGGGGATCAATGCAGCTTTAAGATAGTTTTTACTTAATGTAGATAGGCCCAGTGAGTAACTATCATTCTAAACTGTCATCCACCTCAAAAAAGCAGCCTTTAGAGTACAAATGCTCCAGTAGATCAAGCTGGCAAACAAATTCTCACGTTAGCAACTTCAACTACAGATACTGCGTCTCATCTCTGACTTCTGGAAACTGGGACTGTGGTTTATCCGTGGCCTATAAGGTGCATTCTTGCGGGGATCAGAGCGGTGGGGGGTTGGCTATGCCTTGGCTAGCGTATAACAATATAACATGTAGAGCTGCTTATTGAATTTCAGCTTCACCCACTGCTGACCTCCCAACACTGTCACGTAAGCATCTCCAGACAGCACAGGAAAGGACTTTATGAGCAGACCGTGGCTCTGTGTGTGTCAGGGGAGAGTATATACTGTATGTGTAGTGTGCATGACCAGGCTGCCAGGTCACTGTAGTGTAAGTCCAGCTGTTTGGTAGGTGTAAAAGTATTCAAATGGATTCTGTGGGCACCAACATTGATATTACACTCATGTGACGTGTATATCTGGATAGCAAGAGCAAAATAGTGAACCAGGACAGTCGAGTGGATAAGGCTCCAGACACCCTTTCAGTGCTTTCAGTGTTGTATGATCCCAGCTCTGATCATTTGACAAATATCTCTCTGTTCATCACCCACTTGCAAAATGAAACAAACAAACACCAGATTTTAAAATATTGTGTCTGTGTTAATAGATCTGCTCGATAAAGGCAAAACATGATCAACTGATTATTTTAGGCAAATTATTCAAACACAATATCAAATACATTAGGTATTAATAATACTAAATAATACATAATGTAATAATGTACAACAATACAACAAATACTACAAAATAATGTACAAAAAAAAGTCCACATTCATTGACAAATTGGCAGTTTACTATAGAACTGTAAAGACTTTTCATTTCAAAAATATTTGTTCTCAATTAAAGCATTTTTCTAATTGTTGGTTGCAATAATTGCAATACATTTTTGATTAATTGCACAGCACTAAGGGCTATAAAGATTGCCCAATGCATACACCTGAGTGAGACCTTTTTTTTTTTTTAATTTATTTATTTTTATTTAGTTTATTTAGAGGGACAATGTGCAGTTACATTAAAAAGATGGCTGCACCAGATTTAGCACCATGCTAAATGATTTGCTAAGCATTTTGATATCTTATTACCAACATTAACATAAATATTCATAGGGTCCTGTAGGAAAAATGTAATAACAACTGCTTTAGAGCTATTAGCTTTGTTGTAACTTAGTCCTTTTGTTATGATTTATTTTAGACGTGAAGGGAATTAATTATTTCTGGTTGAATCAGCTTTATTTAAAATAATACTAGCTGTATCAGTATGATGTAAAAGTTTTACTGCCACCAACATTGTGATATTATTGAATACCATGTATGCTACTGTATGTTGTATAGTGCTTATCAAACACTCTTTCTTTATCGGGCTTTAAACAGGCATTTGAGATACTTTGATCATTTAGATCTAAAACACACAAACACTATTCCACTGACCGCTATTACAGCAGAACAAGTTCCTTCATATTTGCGGCCAACTCAACCACATATTGCATCTCTTTCATGTCTGTCTCAAGACAACGCGCAGACAACATCCATATTGTTTCAACTATCTGGCTACGTAGGAGAACTGACTATTTCCCCACCAGCAACTGCGCCAATCAATAGCTCGCTGACACAAGCCCCTAACGATTTAAGCGCCCCTTCTTCACAGCTCCTCTGCCCACGCCGCGCTTTGATGTTTGTTAATGATATCTGACGTGTGAGATTAACCGAAAAGAAAATGAGTTATGAATTAGTAATATCAGACTTATAAATATTTGATTGTCAACATCAAGTCCTTAATGTGACAAGTTCAAGGGCGAGAAACATAATGGTGGCCTTGATCTTCACAAAACCAACATGCATAAGGTCTGTTTCAGTCAGCCTCCATAAAGCTGAAGATATTCCCAACGCGATATTATGGATCTACTGCCCCCCATGATACCATACAACTGAAACACAACTGAAAACTAATCACTCATCACAGCTATTGATAGAATATGACGTTGAGTGGCTGACACCCAAGGTTGAACTGGATTGGAAAAATACCTAATAATTTGAACTTCTCAACAAAAATAAGAATCACGTGCATTTTAGAACTATTGGGCTAACGCTTTTTATACATGATGAGGCCACGTGGAGGGGGGATATTGTCATTTGCAAAGAACATTGCATGCTCCAGCACCAGTCCAAAATACTATTTGTATTGTTTTTTCTTTATTTTCAACACTGTTTACATTGTATGATTCTTATTAAAGCCATTAAACTATGAATGAACACATGGAAGTATGTAGGAAACAAAAAAAACGTTTTATATTTTAAATTCTTCAAAATAGTCACCCTTTATCCTTGGTAAGGATAAGGAAGTGACCTGAAATGGTTTTCAACAGTCTGTGAAGTGAAATCCATTTCTGGCTACATTGTGAAGCTCATTGAGAAAATGACAAAAGTGTGCAAAGCAATAATCAAATCAAAAGCTATTTTGAAGAATCAACTTCACCGTTTTTGAATGTCTTCAGTAAGAATCTATGTAAATAATCTTGAAATAAATGAAAAAACAATACATAAAAACCTTTTCCCGGTCGTGTAAATAATTGCAACCTAATCACGGCTATTAAAGGTTACATTTTGCCCTAAAATTGATCCACAACTTCTCCTTCACCTCCCTGTATTTCACAGTCGAGGGCATTGTGTGCAGGGTTTTGCAAAGTGTCAAGTGTAAATCAGGGAGCTGAGGGCTTCACATCTCCAGCACAGACACCTGCCTCCAGATGACAATTTTCATCAAAAAAACGCCTGGGTGTCTATTGAGACAGCTCCATGGCTTGACAATCCTGAAAAGAGCTTCAGAAACAAAAGCACCTTAAAACCATCATCTCTCCCCTTTTACTTGCCAGATCAAGTGTGCTCGTCCTGCTGGTGAAATGGCAGCCCCCTCTGAAGCAGCTGCCAGCGAGGTGTTCCTTTATGTCCTGACAGGGGAATCTTTTTCTTCTATTTGCCCCAAATTAGCATGTCACATTTATCGATCACACCTTTTATCCAGGACCCAGCGTGACACCGGCCCATACTCTCATTCAGCTCTTTCAAGTCCTCAAGACACTTTGACCACCTACGGCACAAGGCCACATTCAATTATACCTATATCAGTCGAGACAGTCACATCGAATTAAGAGAGATATCAAAAACCAGACTCACTTTAAGCTGCACCAGAGACAAGCCAAGAGCTACTCCTTTGGTAGCAGAAGTAAATATCATGTCTAGGATTAGTTTATTATTGTAAATTCAGATAGCGCAACCAATACAAATATTTAACTTATTTTAATATGAGTAGCCACCTTTTTTTTTTTCTTGCTGTGGCTCAAAATGATTTACAGCATTATTTTGATTTTGCTATTTCAACATCAACAGAATGTGACTTATTTGCAAAAAATAAAAAGTCCATATATATACATTGCACAGACTATTGCTAAAAGGGTTTGTATGTGGCTTCAGTCTCAATGCACTTAGTTTTACACTTTATAATACCATACCATACCATACCAACTTTATTTATAATGCACTTTAAAAACTTTGCAGTTGGCCAAAGTGCCGTACACAAGTCATAATACAAAAAAGAAATACAGTATAAACAGTAAAATAGTAAAACAACTAACATAATCACAACTATGACCAGCAGCAACAGGACCATGATCTTACAACAATATAATGACGCTTTCCATGTGACCATAGTGAAGAAGTGCCATCAAATCCCATCCCAGAGACCGCAAAGACTAATTTTACTTCACTCACACGTGAAATGGCAAACCTGCTTACCTGAGCTGGTTGAAGCTGAGGTCCAGTCGCTTCGCAAAGTGTCCATAGGCCTTCCCGATGTACTCCGGAATTTCTTTGCAGTCATTCCCAATGTAGGAAACCTGAAAAATATAAACATTTAGGTATTAGACTGTTACAACTAAGCATTACACCTTTATAACAGTTGTCTTCATAGGAATGGTGGCTATGAAGGTGTTGTTAATATGCTCATATTTGTGATTTACTTGAATAAATGTGTTATGGACATTGCAATTAATGTATAGGATTAGGTTGAGCATTTGTGGATTTACGTGTCACAAGAATACAATGTAGTTTGAATAGAAAATATTTACAGGGGCTTATCATCAGGTGTCATAATTTAAGTCATAAACTTGGACACGCTCTTCCATACAGCCATAAATATATCTGATAATGGTTATCCAAAACAGCCACACTCCAGCATGAAGTTGTGGGAGGTACGACAAAACTGAAAGTCATGCGTCAGCGTGTCACATGACATGCATGATGCTAGAAAATATCGTTTTTGACACATTTTTAGCGCAAAATAACTAAACCCTAACATGTATTGCGTGAGTGAAAGCTGGGTACATGACTTCAGACCCAATACAACTGTATCTACTAAGTTGTAACTTACTTGTGTCCCGTTGAGCGCGATGCTGCCTGCCATCAAGTCCCCTGAAGAATGACAACCCGCTGCGCGCTTTCCTACCAGCTCTGGCGTTATCAATCCGACCTTTTGCGCGCGTTCTGCATAAAAATGTGTATTGTAGGTATGTGCCGGCAACTTTTATAATACTAGCGTGTAGTAGAGCTGCTGCCTTTACAGTTTCCGCGTGCCGTTTCTGTCAGCTGACCCTCCTGTTATGCGGAAACACGTGGGTATAGCCAGCGCTTGTTGTTGATAGAAATGCTAGTGACTGTCTCCTGACATACTGTAGCTAGTTTATCAGATTTCCCCTAGGGTTTATTCGGAGACGAAGAGATTAGATATGCACAAGAATACAACAAAACAAAATAAAACATTTGAGAGTGTTCTGTAGGCCCACCATGTGATATGACACACTTTGCCTATACAGTACATGCCTAAATGCTATCACATATAGGCTTTCACGCCCAACTGATTTTATTTTATTTTTTACACTTATTCCACGCTCTTTGTCTCCCCTACTTCTAACATTTTGAAAATTAAAAAACACACTAAACGTATGTAAAGTGGGTCACTTACAGGTTTTTTGTCCAAACGTGACTTGAGGTAAGATTTTAGCTCACACGAGTTCCCATGCCTTTAATTAGTGCCACCTGCACGTCCTGTAAAATGCACGCGCCCCATGTGCTTATTAGGTTGTGTGCAAGTATGCTACATGAAGACACTATTCATGCTAATGCTGCTATAGTTTTGGGAAAAGAAAAAAAACTGCATTGTCTTTGATAATACAGTTAGTAAAGGCATAGTTACACAAACAGGTTTTTGTGTTTTTGAATAGGCTATAGACCAGGGATCACCAACCCTATTCCTGTGGGCACCCAGGTGCCCTTTGGGGCATTCCCATGCAGTAGCCCTTGAGACTGTCTAAAAAAAACAACACAGTTAATGCTAAAAATACTGTTATTTTTGTTCTTGTGACCCATCATTTGTTTTAAATAATTAATTTGTGACATGACATGCTTAATTATCCAATTATTAAACAACATAACTATAAGGTTTCTGATTTTTTTTTATTTTTTTTTTTTACTGGTGCCCTTGAACAACTTGAAGTAGCCCTGAGCTCTAAAATGTTGGCGACCCCTGCTATAGGCTGAGTACAAATTGGTTTAAAAACGTTGACAGTAAAATGTTGTAGATTGGGCTGTCATTAAATATCAAATGCCACATAGGGAAACAAATATCCATCCATCCATCCATTCTTCTTCCACTTATCTGTTGCCGGGTCGCGGGGGATCACATTGCACCAGTCCCTTATGGCTCCTCCTGCAGGTGGTGGGTCCACAAGAGTACGGCCCCACGACGCTCCTTCACCTCTGAGCGACGTAACCTTGATTGTTCTCATTATAAGGGGCTTCTGAACCGCTCTTGGTCTGACCCGTCAACGACCTGTTTGCCATGGAGCATGCCATGGACCTGAGACCCTACCGGGAGCATATAATACCCCAGACAACATAGCTCCAATAGGATCATTCGGGTGCTCCAACCCCTCCACCACAATAAGGTGGCGGTTCAAGGAGGGGTATAAAGCTATATAATGTTGGTATGTGGTCTTTGTGACAGTATTACACCTATGATTGAACTTGGGTTGCTTTGAGCAGCATGCAGGCTCAAGCACACTGTAAAAACTAATATAATATGAATAATGAATAATCTTTATTGTCATTGCAACAAGTACAACAAAAATGTTGTAGTCCAGTTGGTGTCTTCCAAAACATGTCAATAAATGTTAAAAGGCAATTAATCCTTTAAAATGACACACAACATGACACACTCATCAGTTACATTACGCCAATGGTCAGTCACATTTGACAGCATTCAGTGTGGCAACTGCACTTGGATAAAAACTGTTCTTAAATCTATTTGTCCTGGTCTTAATGGACCTGTGCCTACTCCTTGAAGGTAGTAATTGAAAGAGGGAGTGTCCTGGATGTGAGGTCGTG
>OMNZ01072841.1:5169-25990 GCA_900303255.1 Lesueurigobius sanzi | reverse complement strand
TGTGTGTGTGTGTGTGTGTGTGACCGGTGAAGACAGGTGTAGGGCAGACAGCGAGTCAATACGCTGTAATATATCTGCGAATAAAGCCCACTTTTCTGTAAAACTGCCTGTCTTTCGATACTGCTACCATAGCCTACTTTTATACTTTAGCAAGCGTGAAGTTTAGGGATAGTAGGACGAGCGAGTCCGCACGTGAACGCGGACTCGCCTTAATATCAATCTCCCCCCTGTACACTACTTGGGATGCGTTCAAAGGAGCTGCAAACAGGAGTTACAAACAGCCAAAGAAAGCTTGAGAGAGGAGAGTTGATGAGAGCGAGACAGAGCGGCAATTCTGAGGTAAGTTCACATTCTGTCGTTTTTCTAGCCGTTGCGTGCTCTTGCACCTCTCGCGCACTGCCTCTAGTCTGACCGCGCTTCAAAACCTTCAATAAGGCCGTCGGGTTTATTTCGGGCTCGGGCCTATTATTCAAGTTAATTGTTCGGGCTCGGGTGGGTTCGGGCCGGGCTTGGTTTTTTGGGCCTGATCTAAACTCTACCGAGCGGAGAACAACGGACGCCATGGAGTGGTGCGCTATGACGCTCTCAACCACCCGCAACACTAGAATAAAACCGGTTAGTGGCTACCCCAAAAGCCAACAATACTGGGGGAAATATGCATATCTACCTGGACCTATGGAGAACTACACACGACCTGGGCCAATCCCAGTCAGCTGCGAGACGCAAGTATGGAGGACAGAGGAAGTGCGAGTGAACAAGGGTGGGCTTTTATAGCCTTTGGGGGCTGGCGCCATCTGCTGACCACTCCGAACATTACGCTCAAAACCCATAATGCCACATACATATCATACAAATCAGCCATATCGGATCACTGTAGGGATGTTGAGATTAACCGGTTTTATGATTACCCCGATTATAAAAGCTCACGGTAGGTTAATGGTTACAGTTTTAGGACTCAAGATTAATCGTTTCTCATTCTTTATTTTCTTTTTACATAGGCTGGTCTAAATGTGGTCTAAACCTGGTCTAAACATGGTCTAAACATGGTCTAAATCTGGCCTACACCTGGTCTAAATCTGGCCTATACACCTGGTCTAAACCTGGTCTGAGGCAGAACGTATTGTAACTTATTGTATTATCCCTGGATCACTGTGAAATAAATAATGACATTATGGTCGGGATTAGGCACAGTTCATCGGATCAGAAACCAGCAAATGCAAGCGCCGGATAAAAGGGGCTATTGAAATCAGGAAATGAGGCACTGGCACAAACAATCGTGCCCATGGACCTTTTCTCCTGTTCCTCACCTGGGACACTCATCTCCAGTGACCATGCCCCCTGCTGCCCTGAGACAATAGCGTACTTCACAGTTGCTAAAAATAGACCGTGACGTCACGTCGCAATGCATTCTGGGAAGTCTCCTCAGACAAACAAGCGCGCATTTTACATGCAGTGCCTATGGGTCTGAGTCATTCCGATAGTCACAAAGTTGTAGTTTTGTCTCTTAAAGATGTTCCAATACGATGGAACCAAGCAGTGCGCCTTTGCTGTGCAATCAGACTCTAAATACCCAGATCGGATGTCGGAGGAGGCATTTTTCATCACTTTTCCATAGCCGGGTGAGGAAAAGGCTGCAGAACAGACTGGCATGCTGGCCCTTTAAGGGGAGGAGCCTAGCCCACCAGCTCGCAACAGAGGCAGCAGCGGCATGTTTGAGGACAGGGAAGAGAGGAGAGACGACACACTACGGAGCCTGCTTGATGGAGACAAAACGCACACACTTTGGCCAAGCATTAAAGAACAACGAAGTGCCCTGACCCCTCATTTCATTGGAGTTCTAACCCGACTCTCAACAGTGTTTTGACTTATCCAACTAGCAATAAACAGTCCCTCATTTTCACCAGGTATGATCTGCGACAATATGGCACAGCTGGTGTTTGTTTGTCTGACTACGCGACGTCAATTGTAAAGTGGGCTATTGGATTGCAGGGGGCGTGGCCATCCTGTCAGGACCCGGCTGGCCACGCCTCGGAAGGAAAACAGCTGATAAGTAACACTTCACTGCAGACTATTCTGAAGGTTGGTAGTTAGCAAAGATCGGTTGAAATTGACACCATTTAAGAACTTTTCCCATTTATTGGACACAAAGAACATCACGAAGCATCAAGAGACTATTTATTGGTATTATATTGTAGTTGCAATTTTAAGTTTCACATATTACTTTGATTTTATCTTAAGACCATTACTCTTAGCTGTTTTGGGGCGAATATGAAGAAATTACAGTCATATTATATTATACAATAATAGTGTTCTCTAGCAGACGCTTTGTCACAGAGATAAAACGCTGTCTTGTTTGGGTAATTTAAAGATAATGTATTCCTTTTTTGTGAAGTGTTTCAAGAAAGTCTGTTCTTGATATAATTAGTCCACCTTAATTGAACTCCTTTCCTCATTCTCTTCTTTGACAGAATGCTGTGTATTTACCTGAGCTAAATTCAAATCTGCTTCATTAGTGTCTTATTCAGAGCCGAGTGGCTACAATCAGAGATTGTTTTCATTGTTTTTATAGAAAGGTGCTTCATTAGAGTGGATTAACTTCCTTCACTGTTGTGCGGTATCTCAGGAGCACAAACAGGAGAGTGGCGATTATTTCATGGGAAAAGTTATTTCAAAACAACCATCAGACACTGATGAAAGTCAGGGACATCCCTTTGAACTTTATTTTATAGACTTTTCTGTTGAATGCTGGAAATGGGAGAATAGTTCTTCAACAGAGCACCAGTATATGGACACTCTCTGTAGGGAATACGATTGTTTTTTGACAGTCATGCCACAAAAAGATATATTAACTACTCTGCTGTCTCACTCATTGCTTTTTCTCAGGCTTCTCTTTGCATTTTTCTTATTTAGTCATCTATTCAGGTAAGTTTCTCATTGTTAATCCACTTGTCTGTCATGCCTATCATGTGCCTGGTTGCATTCCTCTAAATCAGTGTTTCTCAAACTGTGGTATATGTACCTAGTGGTACTTGGGATTCTTGGCTTGGTACTCGGGGTCATCTGCAATTTGAGACTTTATTCATTTTTATTTCATTTTATGCTTCGTTTATGCATTTAAATCGACCACCAGTTTAGACATTTTGTCAAATTTAGGCTTGATTTGGACTGGTGGGACTTGAAAGGTCAAATCTTTTTATGAGGTGGTTCTTAGTGTGAATAGTTTGAAAACCACTCGCCCTAATGATTGGCTCTCATTTGAATTCAGACTTGCTTAGTGTGCTGTTAAAATTTGTCAGGACCCAATAGTCTTTGTGTGTGACTTTTCCAAAGCATTTCTTCAAATTTTGATTGATGAAGATTATGGAGATGTTATGAGATTCATATTGATTCATAAAATTTCTCCCCCCTCGAACTGACACTCTATTGTGGTGGGGGAGTTTGAGCGTTATCTGGGGCAGTATGCCCTTGGTTTTGTCCCCCATGGCAAACTGGTTCTAAGTGACGGGCCAGACCAAGGGCAGTTCACAAAACCTTTATGGATCAAATTAAACCAAGGATCATCACATTGCCTGGTATGGTGCTGGCTCCACCCGGGAGCCAGGCCCCGGTGGTCAGGCCATAGACCATAGACGCACCCTCCTATAGACTCACCACCCGCACCTACCGCCACAGCATTCGGTTGTGGGGACAAGGAGCGTCACCTCACTATCTCAGGGTCTATTCTCTGCTAAGCTCTGTGACCTGGCCCCAGATAAAGTGGAAGAAGATGGATGGATGGATTACAAAACTACAGATGTGAATCTATATGGCCAAAATCCCCTTCCGGCACATCTCTTAGTCCATTTGTTTCACGTCAGGTGAGCTCAGGTGTTTTATTGGTTCCATTTGCAAGGTCCAATTGTATGAGAAGAACAGTTTTATTTAGATCTTCTTGGAATCAACTGAACTTAAGAACAAGACAAATATCCAACTGATGGAATTTCAAGAAGACTTTAAAACAGATGGCAATGCATTACATTAAACCTTGAGATTCATGATGACTGTTACAGGAGTTGATATATGTTAATACTAGGGGTGTAATGATTCACAATCCAAATCGATCTCACAATTCGATTTGGATCGTGATTCAGGGCCCACGATTCTTGATGCATCACGATGCGAGTACAACATTTTATTCCCAATTAGACAAAAACTATATACAAGTATTTAATGTAATTTAATTTAATTGTATTCACAATACTAAACAAAATACTAAGCAAAATTGTAGTGTTGTACTCAGCGCTGCCAAGTAAACAAAGCAGCTCACTGTCACATGTGGGCCATGTGTGGGCCATGTGCTTCTTAATTGGTTTCGGTTTCAGACTGAGCTGTGGGCACATGGAGTAGTAGCAAGTTTGCTTCGAGGCTCATTTGTTCCTAGACAACTTTATACTTTTACATGTTGGAAACCAAGATCTGACAACAAAAACAATACACATGTGGAGAAGAAGGATTATCACCAACTTTGGATTTTATGCATTTGTTGATACCATGCGCTGGAGCAACATGTTGAGATACAGTCGTCTTCGGCAGAACCTTAAACAAGCCCACGCTGATTTAATGTGTTTTTGGATTAATAAACGTAACCTCTGGACATCTGCAGCGGTAAGTTATGACGACACTATAGTACTGAGTAGTCTATGCGCACAGCGGGCCGTGGGGCATATTAAAAATAAGAAAATATGGACTAAAACTTGTGAGATTTTATCATCACGATGCATCGTGGCGCGATGCATGTTACACCCCGAGTTAATACTGTATGTGTTTGGCTGTGTTTATGTGGATAAATGTATATATGTATATGTATGTATATGTATATATTATAATTAAATGTATTATTATTATTTATTATTAATTGATAAATTGTACACATTTTTAAAGCACTTTTTATGGGTCCCAGGAAGACTAGCAACCACCTTGTGGATAAACAATAAACATTTGTTGCAGCTCCAATATACCACCATCGCAAAAACAATAAAAATCTATTTTGAGTCATCATGTTTTTGATTTTTAACAAACTCTGCTTGTCATAAGTCCATAAAGCCATCAGATCGGTGTTCGTATGGCACTGACTGAACTGTGAAAGTACGATTGGCTGGCTGGTCAGAATACATTGGCGTAAACCAATGAGAGAAACAAAACTGCAACTACCCTGCAACAGTACGTATAACTTCAAAATATTCTTAAATCATTTTTTTCTCATCTCAGATCCAGACCATCCACTTCACTTTTTTCTTCTTCAAAGCATCTCTCTAAGAGTGCATCGAGAATGAAAGATGTGGCACTGCTGGGTGCGAGATGAGATGAAAAAAGAGCCAAAAAGAAAGGTACAAAGTTGGACAAAACCCTGGGAAAGAGAGTGGATAATGAGCAGAGACAGCGCAGGACATCTCTCACCTCATATTTCATCCTCACTGCGAGATTTAAACCCTGGGCACGGACTGACAGGAGCTGTATCACTCATGTTTTCCTCTGCTGCTCCACAACTGTATACCTCACTCTAAATTACGGCGATAAATCTTCACTAAATCCACAGCCTTCCTGCCAAATCTGAGTTGACAAGCGATTATTTGTGCAACCACAGTGTATTAATCTACGCTGCATAATAAAATCAGTACAGGTCTAATAGCGCTCTGTGTGGTCCCGTGTTTAAGTAAAGGGGAGTGGAGAGCACATCAGCAGCTGCAGGTGAGGAATTAGACTCACTTTAGCCGGCTTCATTTCTTCTTTAACACCCGCTCAGGTCTTCTGGGTTGTTAAAAGACCTCGGGGGTATTGGACAGAGGAGGAGAGTTGGAGATTTAAAATGAGTCCTTCCCATGTCTTGTAGGCCCACCAGAAACAGTGTAAAAATGTGTCCCCAAAATTCTCCCTCTTTTTACACAATCGCCCGGGCATTAAAGATAGTACTAGATCTTTTTTCTTCTTCTTTTTTGCATAAAACTAGATTTCTAAAATGTGCCCACTCGTCGGCTGCCATCTTGTTTTGTGTTTATATAGAACATGGTGCTGCAAAATGTATGGAGGACATACATTTTTCATTCAGCCCCACAACGGCTGTGGCTGCAGACTTAAGGAGTCTTGACCAGTGGGGCTGCGAGGTTAATCAATATTGACGTCACAATTTTAAATACTGCAATTACCTAACCCCAAAGGCTGAGTGTTTTTTCTGCCTTACATCTCCAGTGCTTCATGAAGCTGAAATAGAATAAATTAGTACTACTGCAATGTATAAAAGCAGTTTTAGAAATATATTTTGCTGCCAATACTGGGGCTGCGACAATAAACAATAATATTGGTAACCGTGATGAAAAGAAGGCACGATTAGTTGATTGCAGCATTTTTTTTTTATAATTTGCATCATCTTAAGAGGAACAAGAAGTCAGTTCAACTACAGCAGATAATTACTGTGATAATATTGTGAATCACAGAAAATGTGTCCAAGGAAATTGTGAGACAACATTTCCATATCACCCCACGCTGAGACAATACTGAATTGCATAAAAAATAATATTAAATTCGCAAATCGAATCGCAATTTCTCTCCAAAAATCTCAATTAAGTTTTTTCCATGCCATTGTAAGCTCTTTTCCAGTTCTATAGCTCGAGATTATGTGGTTATTCTGTGTGATATTGTTTAGTGTAATGGTAAACCAATGGCGGTTTTAATGTGTGAAATTGTCAGGTTAGAGTCAAGATTAAAGCATTCTGCAGCGGTCCTTTTTAACATTTTTATATATTTTTTTGTTAATCTAATTCTGAGTGATGCTACTTGCTAGCATAAGCAAAATGCTTTATTGAACTCACAGTGGAGAAATTCACTTGTTACAACAGGATCACACAGGGGGGTGCAAAAAGTCAGGAAATGTGCCATCAAAGAAGAAAATAACTTTGCAAAACAGATAATAATAATAATAAAATAGAATAAGCAGATTTTTCTCATAATTTTTGTTTGATTTTTGACTTCTGATTCTGAAGTGTTTTGCAACTAGCCTGGTTAACCACACCCACTTCTTTCTGTTTCGAAAGAAGGTGAGTATGGCATCGAGCGGTAGATGCATAATCCTCAGTGTTAAAATCCCGTCGGGCCAATTTAGAGTGGCTCACTGAGCAGACGTCACTTTGTGGACCTGTCTTTGTTATTTCTGTCATTTTTAAATACGCCCTGCCATAAGCGTATATCGATCACGTTGGCGACCACAACAGAGCTAACTTTTACATCTGCTCTCTCATTTGTGTAAAATAACGTGGGAATACTGTATATTTAAAACCACACTAAGTGCCGTTTTTGAAGGTGTGCTTTCACGTTTCTCACTAGCGCTGGTCTTTTCCTCATTGGCACTTATCGTAAACTCTGATTAAGCAGGCTTTTGTTGGTCTCCTCAGTCAGCGTTAGCTACGTCTTGTTGCCTTTTAGCAAACATTCCCTAGTCTCGCTAAACTTTGACAACACAACTCGCTTCCCACGCTACGTCTTCACATCTGCTGTGATTGGCTGTTATGTGCGTGTTTGTCCCGCCTTATTCCCACCTCCGGCTGCAGTTTGCCTGTGAGAGAGTCTCCAATTTAGAATAAACAGAGGAGTCTGGATGCCAGGCTAGTTGGCGACTGGTATGCCTTCGGGAACCACCATCCCCCTCAGCCGTGCCTCAAATAAGAATATTTATCACATTTTGCATCTTGTGTTGAAATACTGTATTTTCTCACTGAAAATGGTTCTGTTACCTACCGTTGTTCCCTGACCCCCCAGTTGAGGGCCACGGCTGCTGACGAAGGCACTATTAATAAAAATAGTATTCACACTAAGGTTAAGATACATTTTTGAAGTCAAAGTGTTTTCCCACTGTTTCAGATCTTCTGCTGGATAGAACAGACTAAAGCCACACATTTACATAAAGCTCACTCAGTCATTAATAACAGAGAGCAGTGTTTAAGATGATGAGCCCAGACCGTCTTCGACCTTTGACCTGTGCTGTGCCGCGGTGCTCCCGCGAGTCTTCATTAGACGTCACTGCAGCAACACATTTATGAACTAATGTCTTTTTAATACGCTGCACAGACTTTGAGCGGAGTCTTTGTCTGCCACACTCCCACTGTTTGGTGTTTGGTGTACACTCATGGAACAACATGAAACTGTGTATCATGATCAACACAAGTGTGACTTGTCTTGTTAAAACAATTCTGTCTTACAGTTGTGGGCAAATGTTTACATACCCTGACAACCTAGAGAGAGAGTTCAGTTTTTTCAGAGAGTCTTGTATTTCAGCTGAAGTGAGTTTTTCTTTGCTCCTGAACAATTTTCCTGGCAGTTGTTGAAGGTCATGTAAACCTTTTGATCAGGGACATTTGAGTAGTTTCTGTTTCATTATGATTTTAAAAGAGTAAACTCAGTTCTTTGACAATAAATTAATATAAATCAATACATTTTATGTAATGGTTAGAATAGATTAACATTATGTATCTGTTTATCTATCTTAAAATAGATAAATCTTCTCGTTTTTTGTTTTGTTCTTTTGGTGCACACTGCACAGGCTTAATTTTTCTTTATATCAGGACATTTTCAAGTGCTAATCCCAAGCTGGGTTTTGGAGGCATGAGTCTGATAAGATTCCCAGCACTTATCAAGCTGTTGGTGCAGAGTACGTTCAATACACAGTGAGCATATTGACAAAAAAGGATGCTATTCATTTACTTGCCATTAAATGTGGCTGTCACCGCTAATGTAATTCTTAATTAAATCGGCTTCTTCCCATAAACTAACGCAACGACATCTAAAACAGAATGCTGTCTTATCATTAGAAGGGCATTAGTGCAATGAGAGATTCGTCGATCATCGCTTTCACTCGACATAATCAACAACTAAGACTCCATTTCCCATCTGTCAACGCTTTTCTTTTGCATCTGCCATTGTCCAAAAGCTGGTACCACTATTCCCCTCATTTTCAAAGGCAGCCAAAAACCAAATGCCACAAGTCCTCCATCCAATCCTCTTACCTGAAGTTCTCCATGCACTCCTCTGGATTTGAAATGTTAGCCAGGTTTATGAAGGTTGGGCAGTTTTGTAGTGAGTTACTGAGTGAGAGAATACCTCTGCAAGCCACTCCTGGAGGAAGACCAGTGGGGGATTAAGATGGAATGAAGCAAAATGCCAATCGACTCACAGAGACACAGTGAATAGGAAAAATACATTTAGAGATGGGAAATGTGAATTTTTTGCTGCAGATTGCTGACGAAACAAGGCATTTTATATGTAAAAATGGCCATACAGTAATTACCTATTATTTCAATGACCAAATAATGGTGAGACAGGCCCCAGGAAGAATAGCGACAGCATAACTGCGCTAATGGGGATCCTTTCAATAAACAAATAAACAGACAGGCTTTTTTTTCATAGTCATATTAGTTACAAAGAAGAACTTTGGATATCAGCTAACTAAGTGGAAAAAAATGTACATATTTATTTTCAGTGTAATAATTAAACACTTTATTGTGAGGATTATTTGTTTCCAGGTGAAAGTTTATGTTTAGAGAGCAAAAAAAATGTGTTTGATTAAGTGGACATTTCATGTATAATAGTGACAAGGGGAACCTCTACCTCACGATTCGATTCGATACGATATGTGATACATGGCTCACGATAACAATAACCTCACAATTTGCTGATACTGCGATAATCAATATATTGCACATAATAACATACGTGATATATCACCATTTTTAGAGAAACATGAACATTTTTAAAAATCTTTTTCCGCATTTTCACTTAATAAACAACTACACGCTCCATATTTGTTTTCATCTGCTTTGTTCATTTTTTCTTAAATAGTGCCAGATTACATTTAAATACACAACATACCTGTTTCCAAAACTAAGGAATTAACTTCAAGTTAATCTTATTTATAATTATAAACACATCTAATGATAGTGTTTAAAGTTATTTATTTGTGTGACAGTGGCGCATGTAGCAGAGCGGGTCGTCTTGTAACCGGAGGGTTAGTGGTTCGATTGCCGCAAGTGTGCATTGTCATAGTGTCCTTGAGGAAGACACTTCACCCACCTCGTACCTGGGTACATGGGCGTATGAGTGTGAATGAGGGTTCATTGATGTAAAGTACTTTGAGAGCCTAAAGCAGGTAGAAAAGCGCTACATAAATGTGACCATTTGACCATTTAATTTACTGGGTCTTGACTTTAGCGATGACGTAGACTTCCTCAAACTGACATCCCCTCACCGCTTTCCTTTCCTTTCCTCTCCTTGTGTCTTTGCAGTGTTTCTGAAAAGTGCTTAGCACCTTGTACAGGGACATGAGCAGGTTCTGATCCATGTTCTCTTTAGAGCGGCGGTGTGTTTTGACTGAGTCTGCATTCGTGAGTGTCCCAGGAGTCAAAACCTTCCACTGTATAGCACAGCTTTCTCTGGTTCAATAGCATTAGGTCCCGCTTTGAGTGCACTCCGTGCATGCCAAGTCCAGGTTTGGCTCAGACCTGGTCAAGACCTGGTTTAGTCCTAGTTTAGTCCTGGTTCATTGTAGCCTTCATCTGCTTTAAACGTGTTTTAAGGAAACAATGGTGAAACAGCGGTCGGTTATACTGTTTTCATACAGCCAAGTGCATGTTTACTTTAATCATATAAATCTATCCGCATTCAGCCGCGGGTGGGTGCTAATGTCCACCCTAGTCTTGGCCTATGGCGCATCAATCTTCCCCCTGGCGGCACTCTCCGTCTTCACCAAGACCATGTGCGTCTTGATCCCCAAGATCGTGCCCATAGTGTTTGGTCCAAGTTCTTTAAATGGTAGCGCTGCCCTCTACCGTCCTGACTGTGTTAATGCCTCATTAATATTCAAGTGTTGTTAATTAATATGCATGGCGTCATCAAAAGTATCAATATTAGCATAACAAGTACCGGTATCATATCGTGGCACAAAATATTGCGATATATTGGAAAACCGATATATTGTCACACCCCTAATAGTGACTTGTAAACATTCATTTGAGTACCATAGCATGGATTCTTTACTTTTATTTTCTTTAATGATATGTGACAGCAGTTTTTCAGTGTGAAATGACTCTTAACTGTTGGATTGCCAAGTTCTTTCACATGCACTTATACTCATGTGTGGCTTCATTGACAGCGTGTGGTGTTGCTCCACATTTTCATGCCCTTACGTTGCCTGGGGGACTGTTGTGGGGATTTTATTGCGACTAATTTGTGCAACGTTTATCATTTCGCATGGCAATGAGGAGAAGGGAATCAGGCACGGCGCGATGGGGGAGAAGCTCCAGTCCAATCAGGGCAGAGCGCAGCTGACTGGTTAGTATGGAGATTGGGAGAAGGCTCCACTTTGTGTGTTGGCTTCGAACCATGTAAAATATTAATAAGAGCGGGGCCTGCACATGGCTTTCTGAAAAACACTGCGAGATCTACTGTTTGAATTGGGTTAGTTGGTTTTTACAGGCACATTAAAGTAAGCAAGTAAAAAAAAAGCAACAACTTAGGCAGCAAAGTTTGAAGGGACTAAATTGTTCAAGTATCATCCAGTATTTCACACAATTTTTTTCTTTTGGCCTTTACAGATTAGTATTGTTTGTCAAGAGTAATATTGAGGTAGAGGACAAGCCAGCATTCTATTAAAAAATAGGCCTTCTGTCACAATCTAATGCTATGACCTTGTTAAAATTGTATGTATTCTCATCACAAATTAACTTGAAATAGAAACATTTGGCTTTAAAAATATAAAGATTCCCGAGCATGACGTCTGGTGGGTCGGGCCTGGACTTCAAGGTGTGTGTTTAAATTATTTTACTCTAGGAATTGGTACCAGAGTTCATTTCATTTTTCCACGGACTGGGGTTGTGGGGTACGTTATCGAAACACGTGCCGGCGGTGTTTTGGCCACGTTTCTGCCGCATGGAGAGCCCAGCGCCACAGCACGCTCTGATAACAGCACCAGAGCGGGACCATCGAAATATTCTCTTTATCTCAGGACAGTGACTCAGAGTTTCTCCATAGGACAATAAGGGAAATTGTAAATTCATATGACAATTTTCTCAAAATGCATTTTTCTTAAAACCAGCAACATGTTTTAAAGGATTAATATGTATTAGCCCAGCACAATAAAGGATTAAAAAAAAAAAGAAAATGTAAATAGAGAAATATAATGTGGGAGGAGTGCCTTGGTTCTTCGTTTTCTCAAATGTTTTCTCAAAATGTATTTTTCGTACATTGAGAGCTTCAGCAGACTCCATCCAAACTTTTCAATCTTGTGCTTAACAATATTTTGAATGTTTGTTCAGGTTTGTTTTTCCAATATGTAATTCCTAGCCTGATTTGGGTTTGGGTCAGGCTCATGTGCCCCTGTAATGAGTTGGGTGGATATTTCTCGGCATGATCTAAACCAGGGGTGCCTAAAGTTTTTTCCATGAAGGGCCAAAATAGGCTATGGAGGGCCAAAATTAGTAGGTGAAGGGCCAAAATGCAATACTAGATAGATATAGAACGACCAGATTAGATTAAATATTGTTTAATTACAGGACTATTGAGTAGGACATGCTGTTTTGGTGTCTTTAGTAACTATTGACTGTCTATTCAGTCACAAATTAATCAAAGTAGATACGTCTTACAATTCTAAGCTCCATCTCAAGGGGCAAATGAAACCTCTTGGAGGGCCGAATTTGGCCCGCGGGCCCCACTTTGGGCAACCCTGATCTAAACTCTAATGCAATATGAATGTGTGTTACATCTATTGCAATTACTTCTGAGTAATTTACTTCTAAGTCACTCTATGTAAAACGGTCAACCTAATAACAAAACAAAACAGTCCTACAAAGATTATGCAATAATTACAAATCAATATTCTGAAGACTCACCTTTCTTCGTCACTTCCCCTGGATTGAATGGGAAGTCAAACATAATGGAATTCTATAAATTAGAACTGAGATTCACTTATAAGTGCTTTTGCTTTAAAATGAGGCCACTGCTACTTCAAGGTCAGTGTATTATCAGTTTGATGACTAACCCCTCCATAGTGTCACCCCAAAAGACCCGTGACTGAAGTTTAAATGAGCTAATCAATGTGTAATTGGGAAAAGATTATCTTTAAAGAGCTAGTGATGCTATCTCCTCTGACTCAGTCTGAACTCAGCACTAAACTTTATGATGCAACGTCCCGCAACCCACACACGCATCTAAAATATGCAGAATTATCCATTATAAACTGTGTGTCTCTTGTAAATTTAATATATTTCTGAATAATTTGACTGTGGGATTGCGTTGAGTCTGGAGCACCGCGCTGAAGCCGCGAGTCACTCCTGATGTAGCAGAATGGGTGTCCCCTGGGTGCTCACTGGGATGCTCAGATCAGCAGAATGGGGAGTTCTATCAAGCACTGCAAGCACAAACTGAAATTTAGACTTGGACAGCAACGAGATTACAACAGATCTGTTTACTAGAAGGGGGAACTGGGGACAAGGAATGGAAAATCCGTCTGCAACAAACAAAGCATTGATAAACACTTAGAAAGGCTTGGATTTATATTACGCTTTACAAGGTTAACAATCCTTTCGACGCACTGCTGTAGGCCGCTATTCATTCCCCGCACTTAGGACAGAGTGATGTAAACAGTATGCACAATATGCCACAAAAATAGGTGATGCAATGTCTATATCACAAGAAGCCACAATAAATCACCAAATCACTCTCAGTCTTCTGTCTGACTCAGATAGACACAATTTTTGCAAACCCTGTCTCAAACAAATAATGCATAGAACCGATACATGTACAGAAGGTCAGTTTATATAGGTATAGTTTAGGTAGGTATAGTTTTCCTCATTTAGTTAAATTTTAGCCTTGTTTGTTGTTTTGTTTCATTGTTTTGTTTCATTGTTTTGTTTCTTGATTTAGTGATTTAGTTTGACCCAATTTTCTATTGCATAGTGACTATTTTTTTGTGGCGCCCTAGTAAACACGCCTTTCAATCTGCACCAATGTCCAATGGCAACCTTCCTAAACTAACCAAATAATCGTATGATCCATATAAATGCACAAAACTATAAATTCAATCTCCACTAAAATGAACCCAGCTAGCAGTGCCAATACATTTTGCATTAGTTAAAATGGTTTTAAAAAGTAAAGATAAGAGAATGGAACAACTCATTCAAGTTATAAGGATTATCCATGCATCAGTTTACAACGGAGATACAAATTGTTTATCCAAATTACTAAAACTTCAGCTAGAGTTACGGATTGTGCATATTCCCCTCCATATAGGGCGAAAATTAACAATTTACCTAAAAATGTATAATAACTCAAAGGGAAGGAGGGTTTAAGTTCAGAGCAAAATGTAATTTCGAAGCAGCAATGGTGCAACGTAAGAGGAAAAGTTATTTTGTTTCCGTACAAGAAGTGAAACTGTGAAATAGCTTGAATGAGCAGCTCACAGAAAGTCCAAATATAAAACTGTTTAGGAAAAGATTTAATGGTGTGATTGCGTGAAAAAATAGTTTGAGGAAATATATAAGTGATGTTTGAAGAATAAGTGGTTGTACACTGTTACACTGTATATAAATAGGTAAGAAATTAGATGAAAGCAAAAGGTCTAAAGGTACTTTGAGAAAGGGGGTGTGGATAATTAAGTGTCAAGCTTCTTTTTGAGCAGCTTTGAGTTGTCTGTGTTTGATGATCATTGAGTTTTGATCAGTGCTTTATATATTTATTTTCACATGCCTGAATAAACTAAACTACACTAAATGATGAGTCCAATATTTTACCATTAAAAAGCTCCACTGTTCTTTATAATGCACAACTAATACCAGAATAGGTTTCAGGAATTTGATGGTTGCCATAATCTCACCATGGGAGAGATACAGTTTTTGAGAGAATTCTCCACAAAGAAAATTGACAAATGTTGTACTTGATCATTATTGGTGATTGGATTCACAAATTGTCATATTATTCTTATGCCTGAAAGTCCTTTCAATAAACCAACATATTGTCATCACTTTTGAACACCTTTGGTAAACACTAGAATTGACAAAACAACAGTTTTGTTCTTTTAATAATAAGTCAGTGATAATGCCACCTCTTCATGTTCACCTTTTACTGAAGGAGGACAGCAGAAACATGTTTTGAAACATCTTGTATCTCATTATTTATACCGCTGGGATTATCGTTTCAATTCCTCTGCATTTCACGTGCCCGACATGACCACAAACAGCGCACCACGATGATGTCATCATCAGCGACTTGCAGAAGTGTGCAGGGGGCAGGTGTGAGGGCTCAGAGACCCTTTCCAAAGTCAATATATTTTATATATCGTACAATATCGTACATTTTATATATCGTACAAACAATTTATTTTGCATTGTTTTCTTGAAAAAAAATCTAAAAATTAATTGTTTGAATAATCGCTATTTCAATTATTACAAAAATAATCATATTTTTAATAAACTATAATCGAGCTGCCCTACGTGCTGACAGTGAATTCATTTGACTGTGCAACCTTTTTTGTTTCATGTGGATTGTTGCAGTAAAGACAGAGACATTAACCAAAAACCAAGACAAAAAAAAATCTTTTAAACTGGTATGCACGCGTTTCAGGCACCTGACCTCAGTGGTCAGGTCCGCCATTTTGTTGCCTGATGGCTAGTGCAGCAGTGTATCAGCCTATGCGTCTCTATCCCCATTTTATATCTATGGTCTGCACTGACTGAACCCAAGATGCTACATCTGAAAATTACAGAAAACCAAAACCTTTGAATTTTATTCTTATCAACCGCCTGGAGACTTACGGAGAGCAACGCCTGCGATATGGATAACATTAACCATCGGGGCACATTAGAAAAAACATTAGCTACTGCTGCTCAGCTACAAGCACAAACCTCTCTATGAGGATGCTCTGAACCACAGTCTAAACATCTAGCCTTGGTACATGTGACAGAGGTAAGAGCTGATGTATCACTGTAATTTTTTAAAGGTGTTTACTGTGTAGAGGCTAAATTCGCTAGCTGTTAGCGGTAGCATGCTAACGGCTTTAGCGGCCTAAACACGGGCGCTGACTGAGGCTCTGTTGACACTACAGTGGCCGCTGCCACTAGCTACGTCTTTGTCTTGTAAACATATGCGCTGTTTAATAATAATAATAATAATAATAATAATAATAATACATTTTATTTATAACGATTTACGTTAAAAGCAAATCTCAAAGTGCTGTTTGTTTACCCATCCCATGTGCTCTCTGGGGCCGTCTTTTTGCTCGTTAGCATTCATCACAATGACATACAAATATTGTGGTCAATCAGTTGACCTTTATTTACCTCCTTCTGAGTGAGTAGTGATACTGTATTACTGATTGTTGTAGTGATGGCATAGTATTGTATTGTAGTGTGGTAATTCCACTTCAGGCAAGAAGATGGCGGCCACAGCTATGCGTGACGTCACTGGAAACCCATGTAAAGGTTCTTTAGAATATTGTGATTTTGCATTAACGCAGCCTATTCCACAAGCTTAGGATAGCTTACGTTACTGTGGCCTTGGACAGATAGTATGCGAAAGAACTATAGAAAGAGAGCTGCCTTTTTAGATGCACAGAGTCCACAGACAGGAGACAAATGAGCGTGGCTGATTGCTGTTCTGAAGCGTGCCATTGTGAGCTGAAGACAAGGCCAGAGGAGATCTATAATATACTCACCAACAGCGCCGCGTGTGCTATGCCACTATTGCGTAGACTCTGCATTTGTCTCTCTGTCAGGCTCACTGTTATTGTCACGGAGCATGCCATCATTTCAAAGATGATTTCAAAAGACAGATTTCTACAGGCCCCCGTTGCTATGGAGATGCAAAATAGAGCCATTTATATGTTATTGTAAAATTTTCTCCATCACAATATTCAAATCAGCCAGGGCGTTTTACTTTTGAGATGATAGGAGCTGAATTTTGTTTTGTCAATTCTGGTGTTTACCAAAGAATTCATGCACCCGCACTTCAAACAACATGAAATTGGCAATGCAAGTGAACTGTCTGTCTTTTTTATCTTTTAGTACTCTCTTCTTTGAGAATATTGTTGGTTATTTAGAAAGTGGTCATTAAAACTATTCTCAAACATACCTCACCTGCAAAATTTAGATTTTCTTTGAAAATAAAATATTAATTTGACCATATATATTTTTTAAAATATGAAATAAAAGTTCCCCCTGCAAAATGCGAGTATCCCCATACCCCTGGTTGGGAAACAGGTTTGGTCTCAACAATATCGAAATAAGGACCGAGGCACTTTAATATAGTGATCACTTTATATATTCATCTAGTTGAATCATCTCTTTCTTGTGAGTACAAGTTTAGTGTATAAATATATATTGTATATTTTTATATATTTGTAACTGTCACATGATCATTGGTCACATGAGCTTCTATTTAAATTGTGATCATGGACCTGATGTCACTCACGTGCCCTGACGAAGACTGAAGGATGAACCCAGGAAGAACCGGGAAAACAATGGAGGAGCAGCTATTGTGGTCGCCCTGTGCTTTTTGACCAATCGACCTTATAGGACCTCTAGATCCTTCCTATTATAGAGACAGGAATAGGGAGGACCTTGCTTGGAGGAGGATCAGTGAGATCATGAGTAAGTTATCTAAATATTTGAAATATATGTATGTAGGAGAGCAGAAAGGAGAAAGAGAGAAGGAAGAGCGGTTCAGCAGGGACAGCGGCTGAGGTGGAAGCACTTTGCGGTACTGTCCTTTCTTGAGCACGTCTTGAGCGTCTTTGATTCTGGTAAAAAGCATCTGACTTCAAAATGAGTTTTGAGCCTTTTTGCTGTCCTAAAAGTGTTTGGTCTGAACACAACATAAGGAGTTGAAACACGTTCACATCTAGTCTCTATTAAAGTTCACCAACTATATGCCTGAGTGCCTCTGTCCTTTTTTGCTCTTTTCTTTTGTCCTGTCCTCCTGGGACCCCCATGAGCTCCTGCTTGCTGTATTAATTTTTGAGACCCGGATGAGTGCTTCCACTATACGTATTTTCTCATCAACAGCTCTTAATCAAGATCAAAATAATTATATTGAGATTTAACCCCTTAAACCCCAGAAATGCCAAATTTGGGTCCTGTAGGGTATAAGAGGTTAAAGCTGTTTTGGTTGACAGTCCATTCAGTTGCAAATGAATCAAAGTGGACACTTCTAACAAAAGTAAGCACCATCTCGACGGCCGAATGAAACTCCTGGGAGGCTGAGTTTGAGCACCCCTGGTTTAGATAATATTCTGGGTCTTTATTTGCACAGGACTCGGTGAAGTGGAGGCAGGGATCTCTAAACCTTTCAGAAAAATCTGTCAGTTGCCCCAAAAATGATCAATATTGCCGACTTTATGTTTCTTTACAGTGGATCTGAGTTTTTATGTTTTCAAATCACAATTGAATCGTCAAATTTTTCGTATTTGATGGTGCTTTTGTCAACTATTTTGGGCCCACTGCGCCTTGTGTGTCCAATTTGGGTCCTGTGGGGTATAAGAGGTTAAAGTAAGGTGTACTTTATTGATCCCTGTATGAAAATCTGCATTTGTCCCATTTCATACCTCTGGGGCAACCAGTAAGAAGCAAAGGGTAGCCAAGTGACGTCTACGGAGCCATCTCCTGACGTAGAGCCGGGCTCATGACCAGAACCATCTGGCTGAAGGATAAACCTATTGTGCATGTTTTGTGGTAAGGGAAACTGGATCACCCGCAGTAAACCTAGACAGACACAGGGAGGACATGCAAACTCCACACAGAAAGGAGTCTGGATCGTGTTACTCCCTGCATCAAGACTCAAACTCATATTATCATGGCTGCTCAATGATGCAAGACGAATATATAACATTTGGGCTGACCTCAAATGACACCAGAACACGTCAAAGAAAATCAGACATGATCTTAACTGAACATGACAAGAGGAAGATGAAAAGAAAAAAGAAGATTGACAGCTGTCAGCTAACGTTTGACCTAAATACACAATTCAAAATCTCAGTGTCTAATCTTTCACTATGGCAATCGACTGAATGCTAAATTATTTCTTGATCAAACGCATATCCTGTAGCCTTTTTTTTTTCTTTTTTGAACTGCATTGAATCAATATTAGTCTGTGTCTTTGTGCTCGGGTTTTGACCGTGTACAAACTCTCCCGCAGCAGAAACAGGCAAAGACCATAAAAAATAAGATTAGAGAGAGAGAGAACTTGTACAAACACGGAGGGCATCCCAGGAAAGCAAGCACGATTCCCTGCTAAATATACACCACAGACTGGGGGCGATGGCACAACAATAGGAATCAGAAACAGGAAGGTTACAAGGAAGGAAACTGGGAGGAATAGGAGATGGAAGGAACGAATGGTTTAATTTGTATACCTGTAAAGCTGTGGATCTTTTTATTTTTAGGTAGTTTATTTCACATCCACTCTTTGTCATCTATTAAAGCTACTACAATCACAACTCCTCTAGGGTGACCTCAAGCTGCATGGAGATAGGCATAAGTTAGCTCCAATGAGCTAAAAGATCAATCGGTCTGTCTCTTTTGTAGCCCTTCATTGCATCGCTAAATATGCCACTTTTGAAACTGTGTGCTAACTTTGTCCCGGAGAAGTAGAGACGCACTCCGCCCCTCCTCACCTGCCCCTACATCACCGCAATTCCTTTTTTAATTTAATTTTGGCGGACCCCTAGCCATGCCCTCAGATTATTTCCCTAATCTGAGGGCAGTTTTTAACCCGCAGTTTTTAACCCACAGTTTTTAACCCACAGTTTTTAACTCACAGTATGCTAAAATGACAGTATATGAGGAGGCTTCTCCCTTGCTTTCCTTGTTTTCCTGCTTCTTCCTGCCTGGATTCATCACGTGAAATGCGCCATTGCGTGACTACAGCGAGCCTCTCTGATTGGTTGCTCCAAAAGTTCTGCTTTTTCAACTTTGGCGTCTGCCACTTAGAAAGCTTGCGACGCGAGAAAAGCTTCAAACGCGCAGCTCAGGACGCCCGTGACGCGCCGTCCGACCTCTCGACGCTCCTTGATGCGCGTCTACCATAGATTTTGAATGTTTGCTTCTGGGGACACAAATGGTGAAATACTCTATTTCTACCTCTTATACTTTTGATTAAACTGAGTTACTCTGCACCAGTGGTTGTCAACGGTGAAAAAAGTAGTCAGACACTACCGAAGTCTGTTTAGATGCTTTGACCGTGATTTTGTCTTTATGAGATTATGCAATGCTTAATTCAATAATGTATAAGGAAATACAGTTAATTTATATTAAACATAGTGTTTTATGGGAATAAATACTTTGTTTTATTTAATAAGGCTGATAGTGGGACCCGATGCTACACCAGATGAGAACCACTGCTCTAGACTAAATGAGACATTTTTTTGTGTATAGGGACAGTCAAATTACACACAGTGCACTGATTGGTAATTGTATGGTGCGTTTGTCACCATCAGAAGCTCAAATGAATGGAGCAGGCATGGTATAAAAACACAATATGACATTGATATCGCAGATAGAGCATAATTGAAGTAAACAACAGCATTTTACTTTGTTTTAATTATGAGTTCAAAAGGAAACGTGTCAACAACATGATCCCAGTGGCGACAGGAATGATTGGAATGGGCTTGTGCCATTGTTTTGAGTCTGCATGGCACTTCCTCACACAGAGGGATATATTTTTGAACAAGGTTTAAAACAGCTGCTCTTAATAGACCGTTCTATTGATCCAGTCCAAATCAAATTGTGTTCCTTCATAAATGAAAAACAAGCAA
>OMNZ01072834.1:1744-12158 GCA_900303255.1 Lesueurigobius sanzi | reverse complement strand
GCAACAACTCATCAGTCCCTGTAGGCTGACGCTTTGACCAATGACAAGCTGGCTTGTAATGATTTGTGATTTGAAAACGGGTGACCAATCAGGAAGGGAGAGGGAGGAGCTAGATCTGTTATATCTCTTGTTTTTGATCTCTTTAACTGGTATGGTTTTGGGACTAGTGCAGGGGTGATATGGGCAAAAATGTATATCATGAAATAAAAGAGAAATATTGCGTTAATTATATATTTGGCGATATCATTTACATTACAATAGTGTAGTCTACAGGGCAAATTCATGTAAAGCGATTTTAGTATTTTTATTCATATAAATTCACCTAAATCTCTGGGTCTGCTTCATCTGGAAGATAATTGACATAAAATGTCATTGCTCGCACCTGCAGCTCAACAACCAGTACAATTCTCCCTTTACATGAAAACATTTCTTGAAGTTTTCAAAGCATTCCCTCTTCTCTGCGTCTGTGCGCTCCTGCCAATGATACGGCTCACAAAATCAGCTGTAGTAACCTGCAAATGCTATTGCCTCTACCGCGGTATTAGAAATTTATAACGGTATCCAAAAATGAGACCGGCTTAACGGTGTACGATAGGATATGGCCCAGCCCTCATCCAGACCCACCATCAGTCTATAATGTCAAGCTGAGACCCACATGATTGATCTCATTCAGCCTGATTACTACAGCCATTCCTAAAGCTTGACAATGTTGCAGCTGGGGATGGGATTCGAGAACCTGACAATTCTGTTTGACCAAAACATCGGAACCGTATGTCTACTTCATTATCGATCCCTCTTATTGACTCTCCAGCTCTGAAAACACTGTTTTTCGGACGCCATAGTTTAGAGCGCGGAGCTAAACTCGTAAATGCGTGCGTCATGACGTAGTAGTTCTCAGGAGTTGAACGTGACAGTGCTTCGAAGAAAGAAAGCAAACATGGAGGAAGAATCGTCTAAAGTGTGGCTTTATTTTGCAAAACAAGGCTATACTTTCACGTAGATGGTAATGCAGTAACATGCTTAAACACTTCACCATCATGGCATTTAATGACAGAAATGTCATGTTTTCGATCGGCTTTGAACAAGTGTCTGACTCTTCCCCGGCTTTAGCAGCAGCAGCAGCGTGAGCTCCACTCATAGTGTATAATATTGATGGAGATATAATTGGCTAGCTCTGGTTGAAGCCATGCTAGCATACAGGGCTGTTTCCGGCCGGAAGTGCCCATTGATGTAAACTTTTTGGCTCCTCTTTAACTCATTATTGGACATAGTGTAGTTAATATGGCCCTCAAGTGCTAATATATTCAACATTAAAAGCACATACTACATACTGTACCTTTTGATATGGGTTTGTTTCCAAAAAACATGGCGGCGGTACAAATGCTAGCATGAATTGGCTTCATTAGCCCGCGCTGAACACTATGGGGAAAGCCACATGGGCTCCTTCCATCTCTATTTACAGTCTATGGCTCCGCTCAACTTGTCAAGCACTCCGTTAGTACAAATATTACCATTATATTTTAGGCTGATGTCAGGCTGAGTGCCTTTGCTCCCCATCGGCAAGTTTAACAACATGTTTGTAGAGTTTAATAATAATACATTTTATTTATGCGCTTTACATCTGAAAAACAGATCTCAAAGTGCTAAGAGTAAAAACACAATACAATACAAAGTGGAATAAAACACCACAATACACGTTTCACAGTATAAGAAAGTTATGGGAATGCCTTAGTGAATAAAAAAGTCTTTAGCTTATTTGTAAAAACATCCAGAGACTGTGGCGCCCTGAAGTGGTTTGGCAGGGCATTGCACAGACGAGGTGCTGCCACTTGAATGGCCCCATCTCCCATGGTGTGGAGATTTGTCCCTAAAACTTAACTTTTGTACCACCAGGAGCCACAGTATTTTGGTGAACTTAAAGAAAACATTCTTCTTGAAAAAAATAAAGCAGTTTCTGTTTTCAATGTACTTTATCAAAAGCAGATGCATTCCTTGCTTTTCCCACAACACACATATGTCCCTCATGCACCCAAAGATATCTCAGGGCCCTCTCTCTATTTAAAATACAATGTAATGTTTTCCTCATGAATTTGCATATAAAATACACAGAAACAGTGTGGGTAAATTACAGTATATTATATATTCCTATTCCTTGTAAAGTGTCTAATAGTTAATTTGTGTATTTCAGAACGGAATCGTCCCAGAAGTTGAAAAGCCTTCTCCAAAGCCTCCACAGAAGTCCCAGAGCAGAGGGCTGTTCTCTGATGATGAGGACACGCAGGTCAGGTCACTCAGCACAAGACTTTCATCAAACTCAACTTACTTCTTCACTTTATGCTAGCTTAAACCAATTCAAAGATGGACTGCAACATATGATTGGGAGCTAGCATTAGCTCTCCAGCCTTTGCCAAGTACCTGGTTAACATTAGCATTTCAGAATCATTTCATTAATTCTGAAATGAATAAGTGTAGATTTTCATTTTAAGGCATGACACTACAGGTGATACAAATTTTTAACTTTCGGTTTATATAAAAAGACAAAATGACAGACAACTTCCAATCCATTTTTCTCTCACATTTGTCAATGCTTCCTGGAGTAATGTGTTATGTGTTCAACAGAATGGAGTTGTCCCAGAAGTTGAAAAGTCGTCTTCAAAGCCCCCTCAGTCTCAGAGCCGGGGCCTGTTTTCTGATGATGAGGACAGCCAGGTAAGACTGAGCTCTTAGTCCTATAACATACAGTATCTGTTTCACTATGAAAGGTCATGTCTTTGACCCAGGTTCATTTCCTCAACTAATATATTTTGTTTTAGTTCATTGAGTAACTGAAAGCCTGAACCTAAATAAAAAGTGGATTTAAATCTCAAGGTATTTTTGTTTATTAAATGAAATGATTAAATTATCTCAGAGGTAAAGGCTAGCATTAAAAATCTATGACCGAATAAATAAAAAGGATGAGCCTACATCTAGCATCATACAAGGTGAAGAGGTGCAGATTGTCACAAACTAGAAGTATTTGGGAACCATGTTTGAAGACAAACTGAACTTGAATGTGAACACAGAAGTCATTGCTAGGAAAGGTCTATCTGCTGCATAAACTCCATTCATTTGGTGTCAGTGGCCCTCATTTACCAAAGTTGTGCACGGCAAAATCAGGGTGTAAATGAGGCATAGGAAAATAATCACCACTTTTTGGCATTTATCATTTGGACGTGGGCGGTCTGCTCCAGCCCTGAGTCCACATGGCTGACCACGCACCTCGGCTCCTGTCCACAGGCCACAGAGCTGACCATCCCTGACTTCTGACCTGTACACAGGCCACGGAGCTGCCGCTGACCCCAGCCTCCTGCACATACTGTAGGTGCTGCGGGCGCCACGCTGGTCCCAACTCAAGTCAATAGTTTTAGATCTCTGGTCCGACTGCAGCTTTACGGCTTTAGCCTACATTCACGCTTTTACATAACCTTGTGCTGCACAACAAAAGATCAAAAGAACATTTCGATGTGTTGTTGAACCATGGCTTTGTTTTCCCGCAGATCTTCTCTTCTGTTCCCAAAAGTCAGTCCAAGCCTGAAACACTCAGCCACAACAAGAAGAAAACTGCTGTGACCTTATTCGACGACGAGGAAGAGGAGGTAGATCACACTACAGCACAAGTTTAGACATCTCTATTTTATGGTGTTTCTGTCCAGTTGTGCGTCTGACTGTAATCCATAGAAGCCAACGGAAAAAGACATCGTACATAGACACACACATGAGCAGACGCTGCAAAACTTTAAAGCCTCTTTTCTCCAAATGATGTTTTTTCACTTTTGCAACAATGCCTCCACTTTAGTAGCTCCGACACACTCCAAACATCCCACTCTTCTAACTAACAATATACAGATTTTTTTCAGAGGGATTTCTCAATATTTCCTGTCTGATTTATTGAGGTTTGAACCCGTTTTACAGATTTATGCACTAATAACTAGCTTATTGAAAAATTAAGCAATATATCCAAAATCTCCTACTTACATATATATACAGTGCATAGCATAGTACAAAAGTGACATTTTAAACAATATCTTAATGACAACAAATCAATAAAATGTTGACAAGACCAAGTTAATATAGAATCTGCTTTAACTTATAACGAAAGTATGGTGAATTATATGGTCCTTCAGAAATGAGTACATCCCACTACAATTCTCTGGAGCCAAGCCAAATTTTAGTCTACAAATGTCTAATTTAACCACAAGAATTCAACCACAGGTGAGACTCAGGCCCCGTCCACATGAAGACGAGCTCAGGCCTGGACGCAAAAGTATTCTATGAAGCCCACATATCGTCCATATGAAGCTGGCTTTTTAGGGATCTGAAAACGATCGTGTTTGAAACGAGGTCCCAGAGTGGAAAGATTTCAAAACGCCATTTTGTTACTGCCTCTACGTAGCTTTTCCAGAAACGATGACATCACAGTGCCATGTGTGTGTTTGGCATTATCTACTCACCTTATAATGGCTTTAACTGCATAATCCTGCGATGTTCTGACCGTGATACTTCTCTGCTTCACTTTGAGCCACAGGTGACACAGACACGGGGGAAACCCCAAAGGAAATATCCTCCTCCGTTTGTTTTTGGACTGACAGCGACAGTCCATTCACTGACGGTGTTTCTGCTCCGGTCCTGTGAAATCTCAAACATAAATCCACCTCTTTGTTTGTTCTGTAGATGAAAAATCCACGAAGTAGCTTCATTATCACTGCAATGTGTCTGTTTACATTAGAGAAAGTTTACTGTATGTGCTATCTACTGTGTTGTTCTACTTTGTAGTGTTGTCACAGCGCCACACACAGGCCTGGCAGCTGCACTACATCGTCTCCACACATGAGTAGATCCATGTGGAGGCCCACATTTACTGAAGGGGCTCCATGTTTACAGAGAAGCTTTTTGAAATTATAAGAGGTTTGTCTTCGTGTGGATATAGCCTAATTATTCATCACACAGGAGTCCAGCAGACGGTTGACGATAAGAGGGTGTTACTGAAAGAAAAACCCTTTCCTTTTTGATGCGGTCAGCGTTGGCCCCATATGGAAGAGAAATTACATAAGACCTGCACACTGTACTCTATCCATTATTTAGATTTTGTCTTGAAACTAGTCAATTTTTGCAGTTTTTGCACATAAAATGCCTTATTTTTATATGAAAACATGCATTGACAGAAAACATGCAATACATTATAGTAATCTGCAGTAAATGTTTCCAATTTATATCACTCAACTTAAACCATTTCCCTATTTACCGGCAGTGTTTCGCCTTTAAAGGAATAGGCCACTGTTTTTCATCCTGAGATGTGTTCTT
The DNA here is from genome assembly GCA_900303255.1 of Lesueurigobius sanzi. Classification (NCBI taxonomy): domain Eukaryota; kingdom Metazoa; phylum Chordata; class Actinopteri; order Gobiiformes; family Gobiidae; genus Lesueurigobius; species Lesueurigobius sanzi. Next base: position 6,818 of record OMNZ01072834.1, on the reverse strand, counting down.
GCATGAGTTTATTAGAGTTGATGCACACCTGTCTGGACTTTGAGCGTGCCCTCTGTAACCGTAGAACGGCAAACATCTTGTCACCATTTAGCCTCCGCTAACGTATTCCATTGGGGTTCTCAGAGGTTGAAGTTAGAAGCCACCAAGCTCTTCCACGTTTTCCCTATTTAAATACAGTTATGTGAGAAGTTACTGTACACCATCCAAGTATAGTTACACCCAATTAAACCTGTCAATTTTCTAAGCTGATAAAGACGGGTACTATATTTTAAGGCGGAATAACACCACTTCGACCTCCGCGCAGCTACTATTACTGTGCATCTCAAGATGAAAAATAGTGACCTATTCCTTTAAAGGGACTATACCTGATTTTTTTCCCTAGCAGTGGAATGAAATTAGTTTTTTTTCCTTTTTTAGTATATTGCAAACACTTTTCTGGAAATCTAAATATAAGCATTTATTGTCAATTCCATGAGTTTGCAGGCTAGTTCTGTTGCATTTCTGTGACTATGACCATAAAAAGTGACCCCCGCCAGTTGTGAAATGTGCTTAGAAATTAATTTCTAAGAAGAAACACGATTTTAGAAATTTGTTAGGAAAGTTAGGAATGAAGAGAAAAAGAGTTTGGACCACAGCTATCATTTATTTTACTGCTCCCTCTTCTAGTAATTAAAAACAATTTAAAATATCAGGTATAGTGCCTTTAACTTATTGTTATTACCTGTTTCTGATGGATGTCTTTCAGGATTTGTTTGCGTCTGCGTCTAAATCTAAACCCAAAGCCCACCAAGCTAAAGCCTCCACGCCACAGACCAGTAAGACCAGTAAGACCAGCTCGCTCTTCAGTGATGACGAGGTACGGCCCGCTTTTATCGCTGGCTCCTTTTTTCCCACTTTATCTGCGGATTTAAGACGTACCGTATGTTGCAGGACCAGTGGTTGGGTTCGAAGAGCACGGAGAAGTCTGAGACGAAGAGTGGGATGAAGTCGAGTGTGAGCGCCCCCTCCAGTCTGCCCAGTGTCAAAGCGCCTCAGAGGAGCAGCCTGTTCGACGAGGATGACGACGACTTGTTTGCTCCGCCCAAAGAGTCAAGGTAGAAATGGTTTCCTAGTGTCTTACCAACACCGTCGAGTATGGAGCGATTGAATCATTGTTCCAGGAAGTAGAAAACAAAGTGCTGCTCAACATGAACGGACCAACGCAAACCAGATTGATTGAAATGTGTGAATGAAATAAAATACTTCTCCAGGTCTGTTTTTGACGAGGGAATAATGTTATAAGATGAGACTTTATTGATCTCACTAGAGATGCACCAATCCGGCTTTTTTGCTTCCGATATAGATACCAATACCGGAGTTTGAATATCTACCGATACCGGAGTTTACAACCAATACTGTGACATTTTCACAAAAGTATGTTTGTAGATGACTTATTTGTTGTTTATGCAAAGAAACTCTGAATTTGCAGTGAGTGCAAAAGTTTTATATCAGTGATTCTGTGAACGTATTTCTCAAACTAAAATGCAAACAATAGTGGCTGATATTAGCCTGTTTCACTGCTTTAGGTGTGACTCAGTCATAGCTTCTGGCCCCGCCTTCACCGGTTGAAGGTAGCTTTAGCATTGTGCTGCTAACTGCAGTATTTTGTGTGCCGATCAGTAGTACTATTGCAGAGTTTAAGTAAGAATTTAACTAAATAAATGACTGAATTCACCAGGTTAAGAATTTTAAAATGACATACAGCATGTCCATACTCACTTAATTTAGTTGGTGAAAGTATTGCATTTTTTGTGGCATCGGCTCAGATCGGTGCATCCCGAGATCTCACAATGGAGAGAAATTGACTTGTTTGAACAACTCTTTAGATAAGATCACAGGGTGGTGCAAAAAGTCAGGAAATGTGCCATCAAAGAAGAAAATAAGTTTGCAAACAGGTAATAATAATAATAGAATAGAACAAAATAAATGTCTCTTCATCATTTATCAATAAACTATAAACATCTCTATAAGATAAGATAGTTCTTCATTGCTCTCACAATGGAGAAATTCATCTCTGCATTTGACCCATCCTTCGATGCCGAGGCAATCCGTCAGGAGCAGTGGGCAGCCGTGTGTACGGCGCCCGGGGACCCATCTCCAGATCTTGAGTCAGGCTAATGGTCAGAATCACCTGCAGGAGGATTTAACCTAACATGCATGTTTGGGTTGATGGGGGAAACAGACACAAACTCCACACAGGCCCTGGCCCAGGATCGAATCTGGGACCTTCAAGCTGTGAAGCGCAAGCGATAACCACTGCGCTACCGTGGTTAAAAGCTCAAAAAAGATTTTGCATGATATGTCTCCTTTATTAAAGTAGATAACAGACCATGATGGTTATTTATGTTGACCATGTGTGCCTGAGTTTTGACGTAAAGTCAGTAATTAAAAATATTTGGTTCTAAAGTCTCTGCTGACTTGCAGACGTTTAAAGTCTTTTCTGAGTCTTGCAGGATTATGTGTGGACCAATGAGACAAGATTTCCTGTGCACTGGGACCAAGGAGGGGCTTTCAGTCCAATCAGGAGGGGGAGGGAGTTCACTTTTAAAATGTCTCTTTCTGTCTCCTTATTTTGCAAACTTACAGACTTTAGATGAGTGAAGTCTAATGATTCATTTCTCTGGTTGGAGCTTGTTCAGATGTAAAATTGTGCATTCTTAATATCTCAATTCTTAATATTCATAGATGTATGTTTTGTGTCTGTGTGTTGATACAGTCAGAAGTCTCAGAGAGTGGCTCTGCTGTTTGAAGATGAGGATGAAGATGACAAAGGGCCTCTGTTCAGCATCAAACCTGCTGCTACACCAGCTCCCAAAGTAGGAAAACATTACTATGTGATAATAATGTAGATGCAGACGGCAGCTTTGGGAACAGCCACAAACGGTCCCATTGGAAGCTGCCGTGAGGGAAACAAAGCACCGAAAAAACTGCTACACAACCACTTTAGTAAATGCTGAATTACGGCTCTATTTTCTTCCTAATAAATACAGAGACGTGGAATCAAGCAAACGGGTTCAGCGGCCCAATTCACCACTATGCTAACGTCAGCTTCATGCTACATGCTAGCTGCTAGCTTCGAGTGCCAGCTTTTCACTTATACTGGACATTTGCTTAATTTTCTAATGTAAGAATGTGTCAAAGCATTCATTAGGACACCATTTTGACTCAACTATATTTGTGTGTATTAAATATAATTTTAGTCCACCAGAAAATACAGTTATGGCCAAATGTTTCCCCTGGCAGATGCAGGGTATGTCAACGTCTGCATTTGAATGAATGATAACACAAGAACCTTTATTCCACTCATGGTTAGTCGTTGTGTGAAGCCATTTGTACATTTTTTTTTTTTTTTATGCTTTTCAACTAGAATCTAGCCAAATGGCCCTGATCAAAAGTTTACAATGGCAGGGCCATTGACCAGAGCAGGGCCATAGATGCGTGTGAACAGCCATAGAACAAAGCCAAGATGTTTTACCAACCTTTAGAACCAAGAGAGGTGGGACTTCGAGGTCAACTCCTACTGGTTTCTTCTTAAAAGATCCACAAGCAATTCTGCTCATTTGCTGACAAAGTTCTTTGGATAAAGAGAAACGTCCTACACTTCAACTACAGAGTACAGACGAAGACTGAAGATTCTTTGCCTACGATGTGCATCTTAAAACAAACATACATTTTTTCAAGTCCAGTTTTGTCAGATTTCTGTATTTCAGCTGAAGTGAGAAGTGAGAGTGAACTGAGTTTTTCTTTGCTCCTGAACAGTTTTCCTGGCAGTTGTTGAAGGTCATGTAAACGTTAGATCAGGGACATTTGAGTAGTTTCTGTTTCATTATGATTTCAAAAGATTAAACTCAGTTCCAATAAATGGCTTTACACCACCACTAACCATGAGTGGAAAAAATATTTTTGTTCATACATCATTCCTATTCTATGAAAAATGGCCAAAAGATTAAAAGGGTATGTAAACTTTTGAGCACAACTGTATCTAAAAGGAGTGAAAAATGGTGATTTCCAACAAGCTTCCATCCCCTTCGCTCGGTCGACACACTGTATCTCTAAATTGTATCTGCTCTAGTATTCACATCCTCCTCATTTCACCTTTTTATACACGACTCCATAAAGCCCAACCTAACTTTCCCCAACTCATTTTCCCAGACTTCCCCAGCGCCCTCCAAGCCCCCTGCCCCTGAGGAGAACACGCCCGCCGTACCCTCCGAAACGGCAGAAGATAAGCCCCCCGATTCGGCCAAACCGACGGAGAAGATCCCGGAGCCAGTGCCACCCTCACCCCCAGAGAGGGACGCAGAGGCTCGGAAGAAGCCAGCTGGAGCCGTCAGCCTGTTCGGAGGCATCGACGTGCTCTCCAGCCAGCGGAGCAGAAGCCCGGCAGAGAAACAGGACCAGGGGAGCGTTACTGTGAATGTTAAGAAGGAGGAGAAGAGAGAGGACAAACCAAAAGCCAAGGCCGTCAGCTTGTTCGACAACGATGAGGAAGATGAATCCGACTGGAATGATTCGATATTTACACCGTCTAAACCGGCCAAAAACACACTAAAGGTTGGTGCGGGTTTTTACGGACGATGGGGGCAAGGGGCAGTATGGGATTTTGTAACCAGGGCCACAGTTTCAGCTCATGTATTCCTACAAATCCAGTCCCCGCGTATTAAAGTGATACTTTGTAAGTCTAAATGTATTACGAATTTAATAGAACATGGACAATTGAAAAGTAATCTTGAAATACGGACAATTTTCTTTTGGCTTTGATTTGACTGATTCATTTCAGGAAATCTGCCAGTGTTTTACGCTTAAATGAAGAAAAAATATCCAAGCACAGTCAAATTTTAATTCTGAATTTACTTGTAAGATTTAACTGTAAAAGAAAACTTGCACGCTTGAGTTCTTAAACTTAGTTACGCAAATCAAGGGCACATCACATTGCCCTTGATTTGCGTAACGCCCCTCTTTAACTCATTATTGGAAATAGTCTTGTTAATTTGACCCTCAAGTGCTTGTCTTACCATGCGCTGCACCATCCTGT
>OMNZ01072831.1:0-11383 GCA_900303255.1 Lesueurigobius sanzi | reverse complement strand
AATACTTAGTTCCTCCACCTTCATTTGCATTATATTTTAGTATAAATATGGTGAAAGATTAAAAATATGTAGCAACACACCAACTGTTGTCCGTCTCTTCCTTCTCCCTTTTCGTTCCCTCTCTCCTTCCGCTCTCTCCCTCTTCTTTTTCTCTTTCTCCTGCCTCTCTCCCCCTTTCCTTCATCTCTGTCTCCTTCATCTCCCTCTCTCTTCATCCTCTCTCTCTCTCTCTCTCTCTCTCTATCGCTCTCTCCTTCCTCTCTCCCTCCCTCCCTATCTGTCTCTCTTCTTTCACTCTCTCTCCTTCCCCTCTATCTCTCTCTCTCCCTCTCTCCTTCCTCTCGCTCTTCTTTTACTCTCTCCCCCTTTCCTTCATCTCTCTCTCTCCTTCCTCTCTCTCTGTCTCTCTCCTTCCTCTCTCTCTCCTCCCTCTCTCTCTCTCTCCTCCCTCTCTCTCTCTCTTCTTCCTCTCTCTCTCCTTCCTCTCAGTCTCTCTCCTTCCTCTCTCCCTCTCTGTATTCCTTTGGTATTTGAAAAGTAACTGTATTCGAAATACCCTCAAATGAGAGAGTATTTGTACCTGAATACAGTTAGTCAAAATGAGTATTTAGTTACTCCCCAACACTGCGCATCGCTAACTCCCGCCTCCCGTGCTGTGATTGGTCTGGTAGCGTTCTCACCAGAGTTTGAGCAGCCAACCACGCAATCCCAGACTGTCTTCCAATGTATCTCAGGCTGGTGACGGCAGGCTAATGAACAATGAGGGCGAGAGCGGTACAAGATGGATGCTCACAAATACCGAAAGAATTCAGCAGCAGGCAGGGTTAAACAAACACAGTGCTGAAATTATCCTAGAAATTAAGCTTTCACCTAGATTTAAGGTGGTAAAGATTTGCTCTTTACACATTGGATTATTTAATCTGTCGCTGACTTTATGCGTTTTGTGGTGGATTTAACTCAGGGCGCTGCTTCTTCAGCTTTACACACACACACACACACGCTCATGAGGCGTGATAGTGCTTTACCGTGGGTTCAAAATACTTATAACTTGACCTTTTAGAACTGCGTTAATCGTAATCGGTTAATACAAGTGTAAACAAGCCCATTGCTATTTGAAAATGGGGAATTTCAGACAGGCGCTCGAAGCCTCGGCAAGTGTCTAGTTTTGACAATAGTGCGCGTCGAAAAATGAATGAAACCAAAAACGAAAGCAGCCCTGGAGACTCGGAAAACCCTCCACAGTCTCCTTGCGTTTGTGAGCCTAACCTCGTATTGTTAAATGTTGACACGTTTCTCCCAAATCCCGCCCTTTATGCATCACCCACTCTTTTGTCTAGTGCTATATTTGACCTACTCCAGCGCCAATCCAACAAGTCATCGAGTCAAGTCGTCAATGTCCTCAAAAGCTCGCTGTAAGCCAACACGAGCCGGTCTGTGTGCGTTCCCCATTCAAACCCTCTCAAAGGCGCCTCTTTATCGGTTTAATTGCCTCCATATGCAGCCGCCATTGAAGCCACAGATGCGAATGACTATTTTTGATGCCGCTTTGAACCGTAATACGAGCCACAAACTCGCCCGCCAGCTGATGTCTGCGCCTTCCGTGTATTGCGCGCGCGATCCTCGGCTCTTGATTGCCTTTTTCGGGATCCTTGAGCTGCACTAGATAAATAGCCGCCATTTAAAAGTCTTCTCTCGTCGAACAAAAGCCCCGAAACTTGGAGAGCTTCAGCTACGCCAGTCGCGGTAACGCCTCTGCGCTTTGATTGCCAACTTCATCGTTTTTTTTCTCCCCCCTTTCGCCTTTCACTGCCTGAAATTTGGCGGGGTTTATAATTTGGAAGCAATCTCGCGCAATCCCCACATGTTTTTTTCAGCTTTTTTTTTCCCCCTCTCCCTTCCATTGCTTCCCCGCCGCGACGCACAAAACAAAATTAAAATTGCATTAAAAAGATGTAATTTCGCGTCGAGGCAATCGCAAATTCAAGCCTGGTAATTTAGAAAAGGCATCCTTCCGTCCACCACGCCGCACAGATGGTGGTATGTGTCTAAAAGATTGCGGGGTCCTTCATAGAAACTAAAGATTTTTTAATTGGCGGCTTTAAGGAACGGAAACAGCTGGACAACCGGCGTCAATCACGCGCTTAATACAATGTGGCTTTTGTGGAGCTGCCAGAGCGATTTCTGACACAAAGGCGATGTAGATAGAAAAGCTTAAAGACATCAGTTACGCCCGCAAAAAAAGACAACATAGTTAACTTCCGGCTGATAAAAATAAGAAACGGGGCGAACAGGACCAGTCAAAAGTTTGGGAACGCTTTTCATGTTTTGGCTTTACTCCATTTTCAACACTATTTACATTGTATGGTTCTCATTGAAGACATTAAACTATGGCTGAACACATGGAACTCTAACTCTAGCTTAGGGCTGAACGATTTTGGAAAATAATCTAATAGCGATTTAATATGCGATTATTTTTTCAAGGTCCTTTTTAGGGCTATTTTAACAAAAAATAAATGTAAATATAATTTAGGGCTGGGGAATTTGGAGCTCTGTTGTCTGGGGCATTATGCTCCTGGTAGGGTCTCCCATGGCAAACAGGTCCTAGGTGACGGGTCAGACCAAGAGTGGTTCAGAAGCCCCTTATGAGGAGACCATCAAGGCCAGTTACGCTGCCCAGAGGTGAAGGAGCGTCGTGGGGTCGTCCTCCCGTGGACCCACCACCTGCAGGAGGAGCCATAAGGGACTGGTGCAATGTGATATGGGCAGCTTGGACTGCTGCCCCCGCGACCTGGCAACAGATAAGCGGAAGAAGATGGATGGATGGATGGAATTTGGCCAGCAGAAATTCCACTTAGAAATATTCCACTTTTGACCTGGGGGAGTCTGAGAGTCCTGCAGTTTAATTATTTTTTGCATTTGTTTTTTGCATTAATGTGCATTTTAGAAAACAAATTATATTTTCAGCTGGTCCTTTAGCTGCCATCTGTGCTTTTATAATTTATTTTTTTGGGAGAGAGCAAAGGCGGTATGGCCATAAGACAGTGTCAGTGCCCTCTGCTGGACAGTGTGGAATTTCTTCCTTTTAAAACAATCTTGGCTGCCCCCTAGTGGCTGGACAGAACATTAATAATAGGCATAATAATTTCTTTAAAATTTCATAACTCCTGACAGGAATGGGCTAGAGACACGATATAATATCAATGCGATAAATCGTTCAGCCCTGCTCTAGCTTATAATCTTCAAAATAGCCACCCTTTATTCTTCGCATTTTCTCATTTACTGTAGCTTCATAAGGCAGTGACCTGAAATGGTTTTCAACAGTTTGAAGTGAAAACTATTTCTGTGACGACATCGTGAAGCTCATTGAGAAAATATCAAGTGAAAAGCAGTAATCAAAGAAAAAAAGAAGAATTAATTTCAACCTTTCTTGTTTAAAACATTATTCCATATGTGTGAAAATGTAAATACCATAATTTCCAGCCGCACCAACCGAATTTAAAAAGAAAATTTCATATATAGGCCGCACCTGGCTATAACCCTCATGTGTTCGAGTTGAAATATGGAGAGCGTACTATGTTCCTCGCATTTAAAAAAGTCCCAATGTTCCCGGCGCCAAAGAGACCATTCAATGACTACGATCGACGCGGCGAGGAGAGACTGAAGGGGGAGGGGCAGGTGAATATCACAGGTGGGAGATGTAGCCAACAACTGCCAGCGCTGATTCTGTGTCTGTCACAGTCCCAAATCAAATGAAAAAAGTGCACGGCTCAGGTTGGGTTTGTGCGTCGCTAAAAATATAGGAATTAGTCGCTTCGTTGTATAAGCCGCAGAGTTCAGGGCATGTGAAAAAAGTAGCAACTTAAAGCCCAGAATTTTTTTGAGATTAAAGAAAAAACAATACATGAAACTTGTGGTGCAACAGTAAGAGGTGCCATTCATACTTACTGTACTTAAGGTTTCTCCAACTACCACTAAAAACATGTACATTAGGGTTCCTTTTGGGCAAAGGGCTCCTCTGATAGTAATTCTAAAATCTCACTGGGACTATCCTAGTAAAATTAAGGTTATATAAAATAAAAATATATTTATATTTTATATTCATCTTGCCTCACAGCGAGATGGTCCCAGGCTCGTTTTCCGGGTCGGGTGGGGCTTTTGTGTGGAGTTTGCAATGTTCCCCCTGTAAGGTTTCCACGAGTTGCTCCACTAATTTCAGTGGTAGAGGAAATTGTACATAATTTTAAAAATGTAGAATAGGATCCCACTGGGGCCAGGACTCCCCTGACTCTTAATTTCAGTGGGACGGTTTTAGTTTTTTAATATGCTAGTTATTAATGTATGAATCTGTAAAAATTAAAAAATTCCCTTGTTCTTTGGGGTCAAAACTCGGCTTGGAAGTAAATAATGAAAAATCCTTCTGAACAAACCTACAAAATCTTGCTAAGCCTAACCCAATATTTAAAGTACACATGGTTGGTGTGGCCAGGTGGGGCCTGCTGGTCCATTTACAGCCTGGCTTTTCATCGCTGTCGTGGCAATGTGGTTTGTCATGCTGGGGATGGTGGTGCCAACAAGGAGATGGCAGGCTGTAACACAGTGGGTTCTTCTATAATATTAAAGTGTTACTGCTTTATATTTTTAAGGAATATTTAATTAACAAATGTGCTATTTTGTGACTGGTCATTGGCAGTGATCGGTATTTGCAGTTATCAGTGGTTTGATATTTGATATTGATTTGGATGATTGGCTAATATTTTTGTATTTTTATGGCTTAATTTTTATTATCCGTTTTTACAATGATCAGCGCCTTGAGACTGTGTGTGTAAAAGGCGCTCTACAAATAAATATTGATTGATTGATTGATTGATTGATTGATTGATTGATTGATTGATTGATTGATTGATTGAAGTACAGGCCTGTAAAGTTTGGAGTCAGTAGGTGCTACTGAAGTGGAGATGATGTTGCCACAATGCGAGAAAAATGAAGTTACAATTTCCCCATATAGTTCTATGGAGAAACGTTGAATCAGTGAATAATTAGACTCCTTATTGTAAAGATTAGGTCATTTATATTCTTCCAGGTATAAAAAGAGAGCAAACTGGCCGAGAAGAGATCCAAAAGACTTAATCCATTGGCAGATCATTTAACTAAAGGTGACCACACACTAGAGGATTTTTAGCCAGATTTTTAGTCTTCGGAGGCGTAATAAAAACTTTCTCTCATGGCATGATCTGTGGTGGGATTCCTCATGTGTGTGTATGTGTGTCCTGTCGTTTTTGCACAGATCTTTAGTCTCAAAAGATTAAAAATCCTCTAGTGTGTGGCCACCTTTACCCGCTCAAATTAATATTAAAGAAAATATTTTATTTTTCAAGAAAATATTTTATTTTTTGATTAGTTTTTGCAGAGTAAAGCCGCAAAACTGCTGCTAAACCTGACCATTAAAACTCCCAGGCCTACATTTTGGCTACCTTCCTTGTTCGTAATCGTTAAAGTACTTTAAAAGTTTGTAACCAAAACACTTTTCTGAAAATCCACACAAAAAGTTAACGGATTTGAGTAAGTAATTTCAAGGAATCTGCCAATGGGGCAAGTTTTTTTACACTTAAATTCAGAAAAAAGCTCAAATCGCATTTAAAATTAGATAGAAAATCATAATTTATTTGCACACAAGATCATTATTGAGGTGTTTTTCTTAATTTAAGTGTAAAAAATGTAACCCCATTGGCAGATTTCTTGTAATCCGTTACTCAAATCAAGGACAGATTTACTCATTCTAAGATTTAACTTCTTACTACAGTACTCTTTGCAGTCTCTCACACACCAGGGAAACGGGGGACACAGCGACAGTCAGTCTGCTGCGTGACTCTCGAATCGAGGAGGAAACTATTCGCGAACAAAGCCTCCGCCTATTCTTCCTCTGTATTCATCTGAAAACCCCCTGTAAAAAGAAGCCCATTGTTGTTGTCTCCTCGTCTTCGCCGGCTCTTTCGGGACGCCCACCTGGAAGATCCTATCGCAGTTCTGGGGCAGCGCGGCCGGCGAGTACGTGGGGTCCATCTCCGTGAACTCCTCGGCGAAGTTACTGACGTCCAGCTCGTCGCGGATCACGGGTTTGAAGGGCGCGGGCACCCTCTTCGCCGCCAAGTCCTCCCAGTTGATTTTCTAAAAGAGAGCGAGCGCGAAAAGCCAGGGTTATTGATGCTGTGAGGCTCGATGTTTCATTTGCTAAGTGTTTCCCAGGAGCGGTAATTCCATAAGTGCCTGGATTCATCCATTTTAGATAGAACTGCTTTGTTTAGTATAGTCTTGCTGATCACGATGACAAACAATGTGGCAAGAAAAAGCACCGAGGCACTCTGTAGTACAAAAAAGTTCATTTATTTATGGAAAATAAATACACATCCATATGAAAAGCCTCTTTATAAAACATTCTGCACCTGGTAAAAAGTGTGTTTCAACAGTTTTTGTACCGAGTAAGTGTTTTTGTTACCTGATAAAAAGGGTGCTTCTTGACGTTGTCGGCTCCGCTCGGTCCGGAGCCCAGCCTGGTCTTTGGGTCTTTGATGAGGAGTCTCTGGATCAGGTCTTTGGCCAGAGGTCCCACGTCTTTGGGGAACGGAGGGTCCTTTTTACAGATCCTCCTGAGAAAAAGGAGAAGTAACGTGGTTTATGGAGGTTACATTATGTAGAATTTTAAAAGCCAAAACAGCATGATAACTAAAAGACATTGGGCCTCATTCACGAAACAAACAAATTGTACAAATTTGTTCTTAAGGCCAACTTAAGAACATTTTGGGTATTCACAAAATTTGTTCTTAGCTGAAAGAGCTCTTCTGGAAGAACAAATCCTAAGAACAGTCAGGACTCTCTCTCTTACGCACAAAAAAAAAATCATCTCTCTTTAAGAGCAGTTTTGTCTTCTTAAGAACGCTTCGTGAGACAGACTTAAGTTTTTCTTAAGTTTCTCCTAAGTTGTACTTAAGTAAATATTCATGAATGAGGCCCATTGTTAGGATATGCCTTTTTTGGCTTTGGCATTGTCTCTGATTGTGAACAAACTCAATTTGTATAATAGAAAGTAAACTGCAGATTCTCTACAAATGTATGTAGAAGAAGAAATACATACACACACAAAGCAGAAGCCAGTGTTTAAACTACTTAGCATCGGTCATTTTAACAAACTGGATGGGTTTTCATTCATTTTCAGTAAATAAATAGTGAGAGAAAAGAAATCACGACCCACTGAAAAATGGTTTTGCGAATCACTTTTGGGCCCAACCATAGATATACAAAAAGGAGATGGACAATGGCCACTGGGCCCCATTGGAAGGAATTACTACGAATTACTAAAAAGGGAAAAACGGCAGGGTGGGGAGTGCAACAACGAGCCTCAGTAGTTCTCCAGAGCCTGTCAACCAGATACAGGTCACAAAATAGGTCATTGTCTCCATGTGATTCCATATTACAGAGTTCTTTCTGGAGTGATTTCGCAGCAATGTCAGCACCCTGCCAGGAGGACCAAAGAGAAGGGCAATCCTCTTCCCACTGACCCCGACCCACCAGTTGAGCACCACTGATATACAGTACATCACTAGATTTACCCAAAAATAGCCCAAAAAAAGCCAAAGGAAGACGAGCGATGGCGATGTCGTCACGTCCAGGACATTGGAAGGCAACATGAATATTTTAACTAGCATAGCATTGTTCACAAACAGAGCATTGCTTCAGAAATGGTGTTACAGAAATAAACTAAGCTACACATACAAAACATCCAAACAATAACAGCGATTGCTCCTATGGTTTGTCTATTAAAGGCCCTGTATCCATTTTTTCTTGACCACTCATGAAATAAAATGTGTAAATTGAAACTGTAGTGGTTTGTGAACTTGCACGCTAGTTTCTGTCAGTGTTAATTTTGACAGCAAATTTTAATTTAATTTTAGTCTTAGTCTTTTGACGAAAATGGATTTTAATTTTAGTCAAGATTTAGTCAAAAAAACTTAGTTAGTTTTAGTCTAATTTTAGTCAACAAAAATTCCACATAAATTTAGTCGACTAAATTTGAAATACATTGAGTAAACATTACATTTATATAATAGTTTTCAAATATATTTAATAATATTCCCTGCTTCCTGAAGCATCTCCCACATTATCGAAACACAGAGCTGTTCCTTTGGCAGTGATAGAAGGCTCTTCCAAAGTCAGTCACTGAAGTTTGGATCATTTTAGTCCCTCTTTTTCATTTTTATTTAGTCTTTTTTTAGTCGACGAAAATATCTGGAGATTTTAGTCATAGTTTTAGTCTCATGAACAAACTTTAATTTAGTTTTAGTCTCATTTTAGTCAGCAAAAATATTACTGTGACTAAAATTATGACGAAATATTTTAGTCGACGAAATTAACACTGGTTTCTGTAAGCATTACTGGGACAGGGATCCAGGAAACTGACACCGAAAGATGTGAAATAAAGTCTTATATAGTCATTCCTGTGAAGAATTGGGATTTTAGAAATGCATTTGGAAAGATGTGCATGAGTTTAGACCACAATTCTTACAGTTTATACTCTTTCATCGCACCACAAACTAACTTAGGTCTGACGCATTTTTTAACTCAAGACTCCACCTAAGAAAGCAGAAATTCCTCCTTCCTTCCTTCCTACTCTAACCAAGAAATAAACATGTTTTGCAATCACCATCTTGTGAAACTAACTGGCCTGCAGAGAAGCAAAAAAAAAAACCCTTCTGTTGCCTAAAACTGAGCCGGATCCTCACTTTGCGATATCCGTGTGTGAGTTTTCGCCTCCGTCCACAGTGAAGGGGGATCCTCCGGTCAGCAGCTCGTACATCAGCACTCCCAGACTCCACCAGTCCACAGCCTGCAGCCATCCACACAGTGGGACACAGTGAGAGCGGAAATATACGGAATGAACTTAAAACTGTAAAGAAGTTACCTTGTCATGCCCCGACTCTCCTCCTTCAACTATCTCTGGAGCCATGTATTCTATCGTACCGCACACAGAGAAAGCCCTTTCCATCTGAAAAAGAGGTATTTTCTTTATCAGGCTTTTTTACATTCAGATTGTGCTTTTTTATTCAGATTGTGCTTTTTTTAATTCAGATTTTGCTTTTTTATTTAGATTGTGCTTTTTTACATTCAGATTGTGCTTTTTTACATTCAGATTGTGCTTTTTACATTCAGATTGTGCTTTTTTACATTCAGGTTGTGCTTTTTTATTCAGATTGTGCTTTTTTTAATTCAGATTTTGCTTTTTTATTTAGATTGTGCTTTATAAAATTCAGATTGTGCTTTTTTACATTCAGATTGTGCTTTTTTAATTCAGATTGTGCTTTTTTTTTACATTCAGATTGTGCTTTTTTACATTCAGATTGTGCTTTTTTTTTCATTCAGATTGTGCTTTTTTACATTCAGATTATGCTTTTAACATTCAGATTATGCTTTTAACATTCAGATTTTGCTTTTTCTAATTCAGATTTTGCTTTTTTTTAATTCAGATTGTGCTTTTTTATTCAGATTGTGTTGTTCAGATTGTGTTTTTTATTTTTATCGATGAGCTCCACTTTTGTCCTTTTGTCCTGGTCTATTTTTTGATTTTTTACATTGTTTCTGAGCTGCTCTAAATGAATTGCCCCTAGTCTAGTGGGATGAATAAAGTTATCTGAACAGAAATAGTGTATCATTTCTGCCAAAACTGCAGTCTAGACCTTAATTTCTTGCATTTTTGACAAACTTCTGCAGTAAATGTCATTATTTTCCAAGAGCCTTTGATTTAATGCCAGTTAAAAATGCACCTCAATATGAAAAATAATAAAATATACAGAAAAAGATGAACTTAAACTCGTCTTACCTGGTCAAACTCTTTACTAAGTCCAAAATCTGTCAGGACAATATGCCCATACGAATCCAATAAAATATTTTCTAGCTTTAGGTCCCGGTACACAACGCCCAGCTGCAAAAACGACAACAAGAAACATTTACAAACCGCAAACACACACTTTAAATATTGCAGAACTTCATATCGACCTTGTGTAAATGCTCTAGCGCCAGAACGATCTCTCCACTGTACAGCGCCACCTCCCGCTCCTTAAATCGAACTCTCTGCACGAGATGTGTGAAGAGCTCTCCTCCGTTTACGTAATCTGAAACAAAAAAGAAGACATTTGATTATTGTTTGTTTGGCGGTATCGTTTATTTTGTTGGGACAGGACTGATGCCGTATGTTGTTCTCTACCACTCTGCCCCTTTAAGAGCTGAGGTGTGGCGAGGGGCGGGCCTGGAGAAAGCTGGGGGAGGTCTTACATCAGGGTTTATACAGGCAGCGGCAAGTCAAATTCAATAGTTTTTAATGCCTGAATACAAAGATTTTTATGCTACAGACACAAATCAGCACATATTTAATATTGACTTCCATAATCAATAGAAAATTTGATACAACTTTTGACCAGAAATACAGTATGATTTCTGCCAAAACTCCAGTCTAGACCCAAATTTTTGTATTTTTGACAAGCTTGCGCTGTAAAATTATGTGAGCAATGTCATTGTTTTCCAAAACGTTCTAACGGAATCTATTTAATGCTTTTTAATGACATTTAAGGCCTTTCTTTTTGACACAATTCATTTAATGACTTTTAAAGCCCCACGAAGGGAAAGGGAATCTTATTTGTGTAGCGCTTTTCATATCACACAAGTCACACCCACATGAAAGGGAGGGGGGTTCATTCACTCCATGCTGAGCTAAGCTACATTTGTAGCCACAGTTTCCTCTAGGGTAGACTGACAGAAGCGAGGCTGCTCACGTCTGCGCCAACCACTCACACATAGGCATTGGGTGAAGTGTCTTGCCCAAGGACACAACTACAGTCTGCACCTGCAGGAGCCGGGATTCGAACCCCCGACCTTCTGATTATGAGACGACCCGCTCTACCACCTGCGCCCTGTCACACAAAAACCCTGTGCATGGATCAGACCATGGCAGAGGGGGAGTGGGGAATGGTTGGTGGTGGTGGAGGGGCTGATGGCGCAGAATGGCAGACTCGCTTCCGTCACCACTGGTGTGAATGAACAATGTCTACAGCGGGAATCTCTAACCAGTAGCTCGGGAGCTACCGGAAGCTCGCCATCCCTTTTCAAGTAGCTTTCCAGATAGGGCTGCTCGATTTTGGAAAAAATGAGAATCACGATTTTTTTGTTCAAGACTGAAATCACAATTCTTCCAACGATTCTTTTTGAATTTGAAAATAAAATGCATTTATTCAGCATTTCGGCAAAAAAAAAAAAAATTGAAAATTTGAAATGTGTCTAACTGCCTGAGTTCAGAAGCAAAATATGAGTTTCTCTGCTCCGCCCCTGCATCAAATGTCAA
>OMNZ01072826.1:0-13942 GCA_900303255.1 Lesueurigobius sanzi | reverse complement strand
TAAGCTTAAACTAAAACTAGTGATTATAAGTGTAAAACTACAACTAAAAATGTGGTCTTGTTGTGGCTTAAGGAGCAAGAACAAGAGGAATGACATTTAGGACGATAAAATAAGGTTTTATCTGATATTTCCAACAACAGTTAGACATTTGTTTATCGATACTATGACAACAGCTGATAGAAATCTAGCTTTCCGCCTCCAGCTAAACCCGGAATGGGTCAAACAATGAAAGGATCAGAAAACTATGATTTATAGACCTTTCTCAGCTGACATCATTGGCTACTGGAACTTATGTTGCAACAATGGGTTGCTACAAGAAATTCAAATCAAAACATTGTATATCTCTATGCTCTGACCATTGGTGGGCAGCAAAAGTCACATGACGGGTCCTGAGCTCCGACAAACGAGCATTTGTTCAGATATCGTTGTCTGACCTGACCACTCAAGTGCTGAACCGTCTTGGAGAGCGTCAAGACCAGTAACGCCATTGTAAAGAACAGCTAATAACATGCAGCAGGTGGAGCAAATCAGCAGAATGCCAACCAACAGGCCGGCGTTCCATTCCCAGTCACATGACTGAGAAAGGTCTAGGCAAGGCAAGGCAAATTTATTTGTAGAGCACAATTCATACACAAGGCAATTCAAAGTGCTTCACAATATCATAAAAGTCTATACTTCCTGGAGGTATTATCCAATCAAGTTGAGTATAATGATCATAATCAGAGAATTCATAGTCATATTTGTTAGTTACAAATTTCACAAACACTGTATACTGCTTTTCAAAATGGATTCAAGTACATTTTTTTTTTTTTATATTATGTCTTGAAATGATCTAACAACCTGCAGTAACAACTAATAAGTTTGGATATCCTTTTAATCTTTTGGCCATTTTTCATAGAATGGTTAGTGTTTGTGCGAAGCCATTTATTGCCAAAGAACTGAGTTTACTCATTTGAAATCATAATGAAACAGAAACTACTCAAATGTCCCCGATCTAATGTTTACATGGCCTTCAACAACTGCCAGGAAAATTGTTCAGGATCAAAGAAAAACTTCTCTTCTACTCTAACATAATTTATGTTTGTTTCAATATGCACAATATGTAAACTTTTGACCAGGGACAAAGTTTGCATTGCATTTTTTTTAAATAATAAATGGCTTCATGCAACCACTAACCATGAGTGGTACCTCCCTGCAACAAAGCTGAAGTGAGGTCCAAATATTTCCAATCTTCTTTTTTTGTGGTGGTAAATAGTTAATTTTTAATCCAAAGCATTGGCGGGTTATCTTGTGGTTTCCAAAATGGAGTTGAAATATCAAGTAGCCCTGCTCTAAGACGAGAATCTTTGGAAGAAAAAAGAAAAAAGCTCATAGGACTTTTCCATCCAGAAATAATTAGAATAAAATGTGTCTCTGGGTGAGAAACATTCTTAAGGGACATTATTCTTTTGACTTGCTCTTTAAATCACAGCTCGAACGACACACGCAGTCCTTTTGTCTGGGAACAAGGATCGACAAAGGTGCCCTGTGCAACCATCCAGGTGTTGAGCTTGGCAGAGACAAGAAGAGGTACCCTGTCAACCTTTCCGCTGCGCCTGCCCGTGTTGGAACAAAGAGGATGCTTACACACAGGAATAATTGACGAGATCATGTGGTACTTGCTTTTCCTTTTGGCAGGTACTTTCCAAGTCTACACAGCTGTGCCGGCAAGCTTTCCGCTGAGAGATGACAAAAACCAGGATAAAGAAAATCTCCAAGCCAATAGACAACACTAGAGCTAAATTAGCTGTGTCTCTGAATTGGGAAGGAACAGCACATGCGGTATCAACAAGGGACACTCATTGTAATTTTGATTTCCATTCATAATAGAAGCTCGGCAGGACATTGGATAAGAAGGTCTGTGAAGACATGATTAAATGGGAGTTAAATAAATATTCATCACGCTGCCAGATGTTACTGTTAGCTCTCGAAATTTGACTGTCCCACATGCACATGCCTCTGACAGACACCAGGGGTTAACAAACCGTTGCAGACACAGAGAACAGGAAGCACATAATCCATCAAAAGCTAAACAA
This sequence comes from Lesueurigobius sanzi, assembly GCA_900303255.1. Lineage (NCBI taxonomy): Eukaryota > Metazoa > Chordata > Actinopteri > Gobiiformes > Gobiidae > Lesueurigobius > Lesueurigobius sanzi. The sequence continues at coordinate 11,867 of OMNZ01072826.1, read as the reverse complement.
GATCCGCACCAAATTGCAGTGGGACACTTCAACAGTAGACTGGTGAGCATGACGTCCAATTCCCCATGGAATGGCTCCTGATAAATGTGCATGCTTATCATACCAGGGAATGTTTTGGAGAGAGGTGGCCACCCTGATGTCTATTTGTGATAGATAATACTGTTCACTGATATGGGAACACTATTTAAGTCGAACAAAAGGCTTGCAAATGTCAAATTTGCATGGGGACTGAGGGAGAAAGAATCAAAGTCTGGCACACATCACCTAGAGGAATGGTTCATTTGGCGGTGGGAATGTGTGCGATTTTAATATTATCTAAAGGCCAAAATAGATCATTTTCAGTAAATACATTGTCATTAATTAATATTTAATCTACTCTGTAGTTTAACTGTCACACCTTTCAACAGCAAACTGAAAAACTGTCAAAACGGCTCTGGAGGCTTTCACATGTACATTCAGGACCACGGACAGCGACATGTGCAGCCACTGAATAGCAAGTGTCGAGCTAGAAGCAGTTCAAAGTTCTGTTTGTCCACTACATGTATTGCTCACATCAAATATTGAGGGCTCAAACAAGAACATTTGTTTTGAAAGAGCCAAATTGATGCCGCTACATGTTTCTTCTCAGCATGCTGCTATCTTTTTAATTATTCACTCCACTATGCTTTTGATCTGTGCACCTAACCGTGCTGCAGCCTCCCTCTCAATCATTGAGAAATGACATGAAATATATAAAACAACTGCAAAAAATAAAAATAAACAGAATATATTTATATGGCATTACATCACTGAAAAGACTAGAAAATAATAATAATTTATTTTTTGCTTTGGGAGGTGGGGAATTGTACAAAGGCATAGATGATGCTTTCAGATGTAATCCCCAAAGGAGCGCTGCTTTTCTACCTCCTGGGTAGTTAATAGCATTCACCTGGCATCCCAGGTGAGAAATAGTCCCCGCTAGATTGTTAGAATGAAAATCAGCAGGGCCGTGTCTCCTGAGGTCTGGCTTTGACAATTGTCGCTATAGAGAACATTTCTATACAACTCCACAGCTGTGTTGATCATAACTGCTGCTACTCGAGGCTCACGGTCCTGCTGTCATACTCCTGAGTCTGACAGCGACTTCTGGATCAACTGAAAGGCATAATGAAGGCAATTATTTACACAACAGCAAGCTGCATCATAAAATCAGTGGTGCGTTGAAAAATAATGGAGGGCATTAACATTGAAGTCATTAGCGTTCAGTCTATAACAGGAGCAGTGTTGTTATTTATTGGCCTATGTTGTATTTGAAAGCTCTAAAATAGTAGCACGGAATTTATAAGCTCCGAGGGCTCCCACTCCACACCGATGTTACGTTCTTACACTGTCCTGTAGCCTTTACCTCGCTCCTATTGGTCAAGCAGCTACTTATTATAGCAAGTGGGCGTGGCTTCATCGCAGGAGTGCGGGTGACGTCACGGCCAGTGTGGCAACTGATGGGACGGGGTGGGCGGATGGCGGGGTGGGGTTGGACTTATAAAAAGAAGATGAAAACACACGCACACCCCCAAAAAAAAAAAGAAAAGAAAAAAGAAGCGTAGTCCCCAAAAAATAAATAATAAAAAGGCGCCGCGGTTGAGTCCGAACAAGGGGATTGTGTTCAAAAGGAGCCAAGGAAAGGATACGGATGAGCCGAAGGGAGGAGGAAGCCGAGACATATAACGAGGAGACTAGGGGGTGTGCGCTGTGCAGTTGTGAGGAGTGACGGGGGTAGGAGGAGAGATAGAGTGGAGAGAGAGAGAGTGGAGAGAGCCGGCCCCATTGAGGAAAGATGGCTACAGTCACTGCAAACGGAGTGCAGCAAGAGAATGGCTTCAGCACCACGAACAGCGCCGGCAGGATGAACGGGCTTACCATCGGCCAGAACACCATCCCCATGAAGGACCACGACGCCATCAAGCTTTTCATCGGCCAGATCCCCCGCAATCTGGAGGAAAAAGACCTCAAACCGCTCTTTGAGGAATTCGGAAAGATATACGAACTCACTGTACTGAAAGACAGGTTCACGGGAATGCATAAAGGTTGGTTTCGCTACGCTACATCTCCCCTACTTTAGCCACAGCAGTGTATTGTCACGCAGGCTATGTTTTGACCGGGGCACTTCCTCCTCACACGTGGAAGTGAAGTGGGGTTAATTGTTCGCGCATGTGAATACTACAGCTGCTTTTGTGTGTTTACATTGGCTCCCGTTAAGGGGGAAGGAAGGGGGCGGGACACGCGTGGACGCTATAGCCCCGCTGCCTGCATGCTGCCGCCGTGCCGTACATGTTGCTGGCGGTAGCCCACTTTCTTTAGCGCGTCATTAGTGTTGGGGAAATAGTGTTTACATGGCAGCTGCATTGTAGCGCGGCTGCTCCGTGGGCGGCTGGCGTGCAGTCAGGAAGTACAAAGCGGGATAATAGCAGAGCCTGACATCCAGCAGGCTATCTCCTCCTCGGTCCTGTCAAACCCCCTTTAGGTCCAGAGAGGAGTAGTTATTAGTGGAAGATCACAGCTGGGCCATCTCTCTAAGTACTTATAATAAAGACAAGTGGCATTGTTTCCCTTGACAGAGGTGACGTTTAAAGTTTTATACATTAAAACACTTCAAAAACTTTCTTTTATTGGAAATGACAAACAACAATGATTAAGTTGGTAGCCCTTGCTATTATGTGTAATACCTTTGCTTCTACATATCCTAATAATACCTTTGCTTTTATACCTTGGTCACAAATCTAGTTGCACATGACCTAGTGTTATTTTTAATCTGGCACATTTGTGAGCTACATTGATTTGAGTGCATTTAGTATAATTGTATTTAAAAATAACTTTGAATTATCTTCACTGTCGCTTCAATGCTACTTTTTGAAAGTGTAAAAGTACGCTAATAAAACATATGCACCAGTAGGGTCCACTGACTTCACCATCAGCCGACTAGTTATAAATAATCTATTCAGAAAGCGGACAAATTATGTATGACATGTAAGTCAGTGGCCATAGTTCATGATGTTATTGATTTGCCCGAGTCAAGCGCTCTTGAGGGAGAAACAGCCACAGCCTGGCTTTCTAGTGTGTGCACGGACCCTGAAGGTCTCCATGCGCCACCTGTTCCTCTAAAACTACCACCACATGTCTGCCTACTTATTCTTTTCTACCACTGCTCTGCTCCTCAGAGCCCTATGATCGATTAAAACAATACTGCTCATGTTTGTGTTGTTTACGCCTGTCCTCCAGCATCCCTGAATGTCAACACTTGAAGGAGGACGTGTTCCTCGAGTAGGATAATCCTTTTCCAAAGCCAGACTGCATTGCCTGCTCCAATCATGCTCCTCCAAGGTCCCTCTGATGTATGCATTATGCCCACTTCATCCTGCGTGACATTCAAAGTCACTTTGGGAGCGCAGACATGAACACTTTTAATAAAATTTCACAAATGCATTATATGGATGAGTTTTTCTTATTGGCCACTTACCTCAACTATGTTCATAGCTCTTGCTGCATCAATGTGTGAGACCTGGATGAAGCATGCAAATACCATAGAAGGAAAATGGGATTAACTTTGGTGGCAAGTGAGCAGAGTGAGTAAAGGGGACTTTTGAGAAAGCCCTGTAATGAAATATAAGGGATACTCAAAATAACAAGACACAATGATCCGTGCAAACATGCGCAGTGCCCCCCACACAATTATTTTTATTGTTTATCTATAGCTATATTATATAATAATAATCAATACTGTGCAATGTGAAAAATCATTGAAAAGGAATTTTGTGCACAACTTTTATTGAGTCAAATGTATCTGGATAATATGTATAATTTATGAATCAGAAATCAGAAAAAAACAAAACAACTGAAACAATTACTTCTCTTTATCATAACTTTTGCTCTTCTGTAGTTTATTTTTTCAGTCGCATTTTATAGCATAGTCATAACATGATGGGAATGGCATGGTAACTTGGGATCTATAGGGGATAATGGGTTTTACTGCAAATGTTTCTGGTAATGTATAGTCTTCATAATGGGTTAGGATTGTTATGTATCATATTACTCTGAACTAAATCAAGAATGTTTCCAGTTTTAATTACCATTACCATAATTATCATATTATCACATCATTAGGTAGCATGCTAATTCCACCCAATTTCCATGGTATTATTGTGCTATAAAGTGCTGCCTTTTTCATTGAGTATAATATTAAACGGTCATGAAGAATTTGCTTGTTTATTTCTTTTCTACAGCTGTTCCTCAGACCTATTTGATCAGCATTTTACATTAACAGGGTTTCCGCGGGGCATTAAAAAGCATTAAAAGTAATTAAATGAATTTTGCCAAATATAAGGCCTTAAATGTCACTACAAAGCATTACATGTAATTCAAACTGGTATAAAATCTAAATTGCTTACAAAAAAATTAAATTGCGTGACTCATTTTACTGCAGAAGTTCGGCAAAAATACAAAAATTAGGGTCTAAATTAAATCGCAGTTTTTGAAGAAATTTTACATGAGTTCTGTTCAACAGTTACCCGTTGTATACAATTTTATACGAAATATGAAAATTCATCTATTTGGTGGAATGTTTGCACATTTTAAGACATGAAATACACACAGAATTGTTGCATTTATGGCATTAAAAATCTAGTATTTGGGTGTTGAAATGTCATTAAAAGGCATTAAATTTGACTTGCTGCATCCTGCATAAACCCTGATAAAAGAGTATAGCCGTTATAGTCATCTTCATTCATCCAAGCTAATTTACTTGTGTCCATCCAAAGCCTGGGTAAACGGAGAAACTGTTTTCAAAAAGAAGCACGCCAAAGTCAGTGCTCTTTCCTCCTGTTGAAGGAACAAAAGCCCGGCGCATCCTTATGAGAGATCCAGAAAACTGATAGAAATACAAACCACGGAACTGTTGCATGTATTTGTGCCTTACAGTGCACCTCACTGTTGAGAGGAATGCTTAATATGCCGGCACACAGTGGAAAGCTATTATGATAAAGGCCTTGGAGGCAGCAGATAACATTATCACAGATTGAATCCACATTTTCTTCATAAGCAGTAACACAAACATATAAGTGTAATAAGAGTAGGAGGTTGTAATGAGCTTGGCTGCGCTATCCAAAAACATCAAGTTCATGAAGCTTTAGTGCCGGCGTTTAAAGCATATTTTCAAATTCAGATTATTAGTTTTAACCAGATGGAGAAAAGTAATATAAAGTAATACCTTTTTCCAACACACTTTTGCGCGCAGAGAATTACAACATAATTATAGTCTTAAAGGCAGATCAAAATATGGCGTGTTTGCTCATGACTAATTCATGTGGATTATAATGCATGAATTAGAGCAGATGTTTTGTGCTTTGCGAGTTCTAACTTTGGGCGTTTCCGGGATCTCCGGGGACTCGTGGTTGTCTTGGGAGTTTTAGCTTTTCAAAATTTTTTTTTGCTGCACCGTAATGCCGATGCGCTCAGTCACTTGTCAGATCCCCTGCGTGTGCTGATGATTATACCTTGTAGTTGTAGACATTGCAGTGTGTGTGTGTGTGTGTGTGTGTGTGTGTGTCTGTGTGTGTTTGCAGCAAGTGGGATGACTTGACACTATTGCTGGACCAGTGTATTTCCCAGCCAGGTTAGGCAGTTTAACATGGGCCGTTTAGCTAAGCAGTACATTATCATAATACTTAGTGGCAGTGCCAGAATGCATGCATTGTTCAGACACGCTGGATGCTGGCGGGGGGCAAATCTTTCGGTTGAGTAGCGGTATCTATCAATCCGTCTCCGGTGCTGAGAGGAGGGACTTAGAGCAAGCACCACGCAGCCGGGAGGAAGGGAAACAAAGAGTTGTTAAATATTCCCATCCATTCTGCTCTCCTTGGTTGGTCTGCGCAATGTAATTGACTGTAAATAGCCTGGAAAATTGACACGGAAAATCCACTAAGCCATTGAAATGTCAAAAGTAAACTGCAAAAGGGCGTTAATATCTAATATGAAGTGGACTCTGATGTCTGGGAGAAGTCATGACCCGGTCTGCCTTAGCAAAATACACTTTGGTAAAGAATAGTATAGGATTGTTGAGTAAACTTTGAACTTTTATAGTACTGTGTAAACCTTTACCAACATTCAAAAAACAAAACATAAATAATATGTTTTCATTTCCATCTATCGTCCCTTAATCGAGAGTGTTTCAGTTAACATATGTCATGACAATCTTCCAAAATCCAAAACTAACAAATAGGTTAGTTTAGGGATGAAAAGTACAATATCGGTATCGATTCCAAATATCTGACACTGAAACGATACTTTCACCAACTTAATTTAAGTGAATATTTCCATGCTGTAGTTTTACACATAGTAATAGTACTATTGATCTCCGTGTTAAACACTGTAGTTAGCATCGTTATGCTACGGCAAGTTTCAACCAGTCCAAGAGAGACAAGCTATGACTGAGTCACACCTACAGTAGTGAAATAGGCCACTATTGTGTGAATTTTAGTTTGAGAAATACTGTTACAGAATCACTGTTGGAAGTCGTCTCTTTAATGTAACAAAGACCAGTCACTTTTTCACTCACTGCAAATTCACTAAACAATCTACAAACCTAGTTTCGAGAAAATCTTACAGTATCGGTTTCGGTAGATATCCAAACCCCAAGTATCAGCATCGGGAGCAAAAAAGCTGGATCGGTGCATCTCTATTCCTGACATTTGTAAAGCAGCAAATGTGGCACTGTAGTCCAAGACAAATTTCCTCTCGAGGACAATAAAGTTTATCTTATCTTATCTTATCTTATCTTATTTCCATCTAATTTCCATCTACAAAGATCTTGTAGTCCAGCTGTGGGGACTACATATTTACCATTGTAAGCTTGTAAACCTTCGCACAGATCTGTTTTTTTTTTTTTTTGTCCACACGTTTTCAAATATCGACGATGACATGTATTGAGTAGAGGACATTCTTCTTCTCACTCTTGTAGTCAAGTAAAACTGGTCAAGCACACAAGCTGCCTTACATTTGGCTACACATTCCTGTAACCCACACGCAACATTTTGTCCACACTCCGGGGGTCACTTACCAAATGTTTGCTCATGTGCAAATGAATAACATGTGCTAGTGATGAGTAGCAGAGTCATTTGCACATTTTTAACTCAGATTTAGGACCCTAATATGGTAATACTGGCAATTTCAAATGTCAAATCAGGTGCCCTATGCCCACAAGAAGCTATCTGCTATTTTCCAGCTTGCTCTCACTATTTAGGGCCTGCCTTCATGAATAACTCCCTAACATTTGTTGTATTGCACATGCTTGTATGAAGCTGTAGCTACAATATAAAGCTTTAGAGGGAGCTGGGCAGTTACTGACAGTTGGCGCTGTGTGAGTGACAGGTGTAGCTTAAGTCTACAGATGACCTCTTTGATCATTAGGAGGAGGCTGTGTGTGAAGCAGACAGCTCCCTGCTCTGAAATGAATGTAGATGGATAGACAGCTAAAGATAGGGAGAGAACTCGCTGCAGGTAATGTGTGGTATTATTGGAGCAGCAAGTGCCAAATTAGATCTGTTATTATTCTCTGCCTCTTTGCATAAAATATTTGGTCATTTTTCTTGCTTAAGTTGTACCCTATGCCTTAAGAGAACCCCATCGCTCAAGGCAATTGTAAAAATCGACCAAGAATGAATCTTTCACACATTTACTGCCACTGACTTAAATTTTTTACGCAAATTTCTCCACAAGTTATTTCAATTACATTTGTCTGGTGCCTCGAGAAGCTTTTATTGCCTGGGTGCAAGCAGTAGTCAGCACAACCTCATTTTCATTTTAAAACAAGAACGATTACAAGTAGGAAAGTTCTTTTAAGTAATTACCACAAATGTGTTGAGCAAACGCACAGACACATCCCTCTTTGGAAGTGTTTTCCGGCCCGGCTTCTCTGAACTGCCTTAAATACAATGTGCTGAACTCCTGTCCTCGTCTGAAATTATAGTGAAGTAAATTGTCTTTGATTACCAAAGTATTGCTTTCACCCCACTTAACCTTACATAACAGAAGTAGAACCAGAGAAACTTTATTCCCACGAGGCGACTTAAATCTTGTCAAGTGTTTAGTGTGGCAGTACTGGGCTGTGGACATCCTAAATCTTTTACTCTCTCTTGCATCACTTTACAAACCAAAGCAGTGTTTTAGAAGATCCTTCGGCATGGGTGAGCAATAATAGAAGGGACACCAAGTCTGTATGACACCAAATATGAATTTAATTCCATGCCAATTAGTCAACTTAAAGTTTGGAGCTGACAGCTGTAACCAACTCCCAGCTGCTAAATCCCTGTTATCTCCTCCCAAGCATTATGTCACTTCTCTTTGGTCTCCCGGCTCATCTGTGTACTGCAGGCTTACTGGAGGGCCAAAATAGTCCGAGTCAAAACTGTAAAAACTTGCCACCTTCTTTTTTGTCTAAAATGTAAATTAAAGGTTTTATCATTATTATTAGCATAGCTGTCAGGCTTAAGGGACAGGAGGTTATTTTTTTTATTTCATGCGATCACTGTGAAAAATATAAAAGCAAATGTCAAGCCATTGGCGATGAGAGTGTCATCCCACAATTACCCTGAGGTTTAGGGGGACCTGCTCCCGAGGGTGCGCCGAGCCGCCTGCTGTCCCACGGCTTTGTAATTTCACAAAGAATGAAGAGTGTTTCCCGTGGCACCCAAACTTTCCAGCTTCTGCCGCGTGGCATGCGGTTTCATCAGTGTCGTTCATGTGATGTTATTCTCTCCTCTTGAATTACCGCCTCGTTGTGGAGGTGGGTGAAGGTTGTAGTGAAAGGAAGCTCTCTTGGCCGGGTGCCAGAGTGCAGTGGTTTCAGGGGTGATGGGTGCTACGCGCTGCAAACCGGGTATCATTTGTTAATGCATGTGTATGTGTTGAAGTCTGTGTCATTCCCATGGGGATCCTTGGCGGCAGGTGTGACACGTAGTAATGGGAAATTATGCTGCACAGTGCAAAACCTCTGTGAATGGGGTCACCCACTGTCAGCTCCACCAAGCCCAGAGCAGGCCAAGCACTCGGCCTTTAATGAAAGCTGTCACTTACTGACGTATATTCATTCTCTTTACACTGAGTTTTTAAACTTCAAAAGTCTCGGGAGATGGCTGAAGGAATTTTAATTACTGGGTTTTGAAAAGCATGGCTCTTTTTCCTAACTATAGAAGTGACATTCTTCAAAAAGCATTGTGAGGAGTTTTGGTTCATCTTTGTAAGTGACAAATTCTCCCAAGTTGTTATAAACATCTGAAGATTTTTTATTTAATTTGGACATATGGAAATATGACTCAGTCTTGTTAAAAACAGTTCAGTTTGATTTATTCTAATGATACAAATTCAAATTCACTCATGGATGCTATTGTGCTCATACCTTAAATAAATAAGATAAGATAGTTCTTTATTGATCTCACGATGGAGAAATTCACTTGTTACAACAACTCTTAAGTTGTCAGGAAAAACGTGCCATCAAGAAGAAAGTAAGTTTGCAAAAACAGGTAATAATAATAATAGTAAATTAAAAATAAAATACAAATCGAATACATATCTTATCTTAGCATCTACCAATGAAAAACAAAACTATATAGACATGTCTTATGTACACTGCATAAAAAAAACAAGATAGAATCTAGTCAAAAACAGGATGAGTTATAAGTGGTACATAAATGTGTATAAGACTATGGATCCAAGTATGAATATATAATAAATAACTCTTTCATTCAGGTGGTTGATTGATAAAGTGACATACCACACTTGTTTCTCATTGGTCTTCTCATTACCACATGATTATTGAATAATTGAGAAAGATATTGCCAGAAAAAAATCACTCTATATTAAGCTCAGAGGATTGTTCTGGAAAAAACAAGCACACACAAAATATGACAATACATGAATTTACAGTGTTTTATTCAGTTCCTTTTCCTGCATTTTGAGTCGAGCTCTACAATGAGACATCTGTGTTACATGTTCTCATGATGGGCTATGAAAATAACAGGAACCAATGCGTCTATCTTCCAAATGTGCTGCATGCTTTCATATTTATAGCTTGTTATTACATCTCCCACTTCCAACAGCGCAACACTTTCAATGGGACCGTAACTGTCATTGGCATAAAAACGACTAAGCTCTCCAAAAAGCACAACACTCATAAAATGTTTGCTAAATAAATCCTCTGTTGCCATAAGTGCGTGCGTTAATGCTGGGTAGTAGTGGAGCTGTAATCTGTCTTGTGTCTGTGGATGTTGCAGGATGTGCCTTTCTAACATACTGTGCCAGAGAGTCAGCACTGAAGGCCCAGAGCGCCCTCCATGAACAGAAGACTCTGCCAGGGGTAAGTGCCTCCAATCTGCCCTCTGTCTGCGACTACAGCCCCCGGAGCCCCACATCACAGCAGTATTAGCACATCACAATAAATGACTACGCAAACACAATCTCAATGTCGGGGATCTGTGTCAAAGGAACTTTTCACATTTCTTTATCAACCAATTGAATTATAGAAGAAAATGCAAAAAAAAAATCCTTGATATATCCAACCTATCCATCTTAGGTTATGATTTCCTTTTCAATGACACAATACGACTCAAGTAATTTACTTGCAGTACTTAAAGGCCCTGTACCTGATTTCCTTTTCACTTTGCTTTCATTGTTTGTAAAGTTTAAATTGTTACTTGTGTCCAAATTCATTCCCCTCTCTCAATTCAATTCAATTTATTTGTATAGCCCAAAATCGCAACAAAGTGGCCTCGCAGGGCTTCACAAGAAAAAGAACGACAATTAGTGAATATTAATAGTGCTGGAGACTCCCCTGTCCTTAGACCCTCCTTCTCGGCAAGGAAAAACTCAAAAACCCATTGGGACAAAAGGAGAAACCTCGGGGTGAAGAAGGGGGGGGGGGCATGAAGAGGGGGGGATCCTCTCCCAAGGACGGACAGGCTGGATGGGGGTGGTGCAGGCATTCACGGCAACTCCTCCCATGATCTTTCCCGTGATGGCCGCTCCTTAGTGATGATGTGTTGTTCCAATCGTAGTTCTCAGGGGAGTCGCACAGAAGTCGGGGCACCTGGGAATAATGACATTCCCGAGGGGGTGGGACAGGAAACCACATGTGAATAGCCGAACACGTTGCTAACATCCCAATTGTTCAGAGATGATTTTATAACCATATTCCACAGCTTTCAGGGACTATTTTCAGGGTCAATACGCAATAATGCAAAAGACAAAACAAAAAAGGAATCAGTTCCAAAATACAGTGTTGTGAAAAAGTATATGCCCCCTTCCTGAATTTGTATATTTGTTTGTATTTACCACACTTAAATGCTTCTGGTAATTAAGCCAATCTTTATATCACACAAAGACAACCCCAGACAAAACAAAATGCAGTTCCCAAACAATTATTATATTTATTAACCTCTTAAACCCCAGCGTGCCAAATTTGGGTCCTGGGGAAGGAAAGAGACAGAGAGAGGGGAAGGAGAGATCGAGAAGAAGGAAAGAGGGAGAGAGGAAGAACAGAGAGGGGGAGGAAGAGAGGAAGGAGAGAGACAGAGAGAGAGGGGAAGGAGAGAGAGAGAAGAAAAGAGATTTTAGTGCCCAATTTGGGTCCTATAGGGTTTAAGAGGTTAAAACATGAACTGTCCTCTCTGTGAATCTTCTACAGCAACAAATCTCTTCATTTCCCTCTTTTATATCAGACAAATATATAAAAGAACTGAAATGTTATTTTTCAGACATAAAGACCTCAGTCGATCCACATTCATCTCAACAGACGCAGCTCCTGGTGTCACCCAAAAGCACTGGTGGAAAGTAACCAAGTAAAA
>OMNZ01072822.1:0-11196 GCA_900303255.1 Lesueurigobius sanzi | reverse complement strand
GGGGAAGGAGATAGAGAGAATAAGGAAAGAGGGAGAGAGAGAGGGGAAAGAGACAGAGAGAGGGGAAGGAAAGAGACAGAGAGAGGGGAAGGAGATAGAGAGAATAAGGAAAGAGGGAGAGAGAGAGAGGAAGGAAAGAGACAGAGAAAGGGGAAGGAGAGAGGAAGGAGAGAGAGGGGAAAGAGAGAGAGGAAGGAAAGAGACAGAGAAAGGGGAAGGAGAGAGGAAGGAGAGAGAGGGGAAAGAGACAGAGGAAGGAAAGAGACAGAGAAAGGGGAAGGAGAGAGGAAGGAGAGAGAGGGGAAAGAGACAGAGGAAGGAAAGAGACAGAGAAAGGGGAAGGAGAGAGATTTTAGTGCCCAATTTGGGTCCTATAGGGTTTAAGAGGTTAATTTGGCCTTCGAGATGGTGCTTACTTTTGTTAGAAGTGTCCACATTGATTCATTTGCAACTGAACGGACTGTCAACCAAAACAGCTTTAACCTCTTATACCCTACAGGACCCACATTTGGCACGCTGGGGTTTAAGGGGTTAAACTCTTAATATTTAAATTTTTCGAAAACTCTATGGGGAAAATGAATGGGGGAAATCTCTTCCGGCACCGGGGCTCGGTTCGCGGGGACGACTTTGTGGGCGGGACTACGATGCTCTAAAGCGCTTTATTTGTCATTATACAATGTAGAACGAAATGACATAGATCAGATGGAGGGCAGGTCCTGAGCCTCTGCATCTCTGTGCGCCGCCACTGTGGACCAACCTGACCAGCATTATCTACAAAGTCCTGTGAGGTAGCCATGTTTGTTTATCTACAAAGTCCTGTGAGGTAGCCATGTTTATTTATCTACGAAGTCCTCTAGTGTGTCCAGCCCGTCCGCAGATGGACAGGGGTGGGACAGAGAAAAGGACACAATATGAATAGCAATGAACAAACTAAATGTACCAAATGTTTGGAGACCAAGATTAGCCATGTGCACCTATGATGTAGGCCTCGGGCTTAAGAGGTTAAAATAAGAAAATGACCATCTCAAGGCACTTACAATTAGAAAATAAATAAATTGAATGATTAGCCAAACATTTAAATGTAACTTTGTTAATTCTGTAAAAGAAATGAAAGAAAGAAACTAAGAAAGTAATTGTAAAAAGGAGTAGGGTTTTACTTGTACCTACTCCTGTTCGAATTTTTGTTTTATTTTTTTATTTTTTGTACTATGTATCCTAATAAGGAGCATGATTTGAAATAAAGACTACAAACAAACCTAAATAAATTGACCCAAATACACTTTGTTTTGCTTACGTATTGCAGTGTACCCAGCAATATTACACAAAAAGTAGACATTCAATGTGTTTTTCCAACCTAAAAAGTCGTAAAAGTTCAGGTGTGTGGTAAAATCCAATCATTGCCAGTACAGAAAGGTATTGACTATAAAACCATGTCACCAGGCACTGACATGTTGGTGAGGTCTAACTCCGTAGACTCTATGGAGAGAAACACTGTTATGACTCTCTCAAAGGTGTGTTTTTCATGCACACCACCAAAGTTATGTGTGTGTACTGAACGCCGTGCCCCTTTATGTGATAATGTAATGCAGTGGTTCTCAACTCAACTAGGTGTTATAGTGTATAGTGTAAATTGAATTCTATATCAAAGGCAAACCACTGAAGATTGTCCTGTGTCCCACACATTTTCCCATGGCTCACGTTTGGTTCTTTGCTTTGTTTGTTAGTGTGTGAGTTTCTGTCCTGTCCGTGGCCCTGACCAAGATGCCAATATGTCAACAAACCAAAGGTAGGCCTATTTATTTATTTTCCACACTAGCTCCTCCAATACCTTATTGTCTGTTCATTTATAAGGACCTACACTGCAAAAAATATACATCTTGATGAGTTAAATGATTAGACTTAAGTATATTTTACCCTGCTCTGAGTAATTCTGTCTTGCCAAGTAAAGAAATCTGCCAATGGAATAAGATTTTTTCTAGGGCTGGGTATTGGCAACAACATCACGATACGATACAAACCCGATACAGGGTCCATGATACGATACATATTACAAAGAAACTGAAGAAAAATGGTCTCATAGGTAAGATAAGTTTTTTATTGATCTCACAATGGAGAAATGTACTTGTTACAGCAGTTTAGAATTTTCTGATCATTAACACATTAAAAATATGTTTCATCAAACAAAGAATGCAGGAGTGCGACTTGGATGTACAGGTTCTTTCAAAAGGTGTCTCTTTGGTGCTCTTCAGTGCAGGGATCAACGTTGAACTTTGAAGAACTTTGAATTTTTAGGCGGAATAACACCACTTCGACCGTGTAACTATACTTTCAACGTGTAACTACTGACATAACCCTATTTAAATAGGGGAAACTTGGAAGAGATTCGTGGCTTCTACATTTGGCCCCAAGGGACTACACTGTAGAGTCAAAATTCTAACACTGTCTTTGGTCAATTAAGTTAGTTGAAGTATCGGTTCAGTATCGGATATTCGGATTGGATACCTGATATTGTATTTGTATCGGCTCCGGTATCCGATACCAGTATCGGATCGGTGCAGCCGTACAATAAATAGTACAATAAATAGTAGTTTTTATGATGCTAAATATGTTCAGCATCTGAAACCTGTGATTGCAGTAGTAGTAGCGTGTTGTGATGTTGTGAATAAACCATGGGCTAAAACAAGCAGATTTTATTCACTTTATTTTATAATTTGCGTATCACGATACAATGCCTCGATGCACTGCACGTATTGTCAAGTGCTAACGATATATTGCAGATACGATATTGAGCACAGCCCTAATTTTAAAAATTACTCAAATGCCCTAGATTTATTTTCTATTTATTTAATTTTAAGTGTGATTAGATGCAAAAATAGTTTAACTTACCTATTTTGAGATTAGTTTTTCTAGTGTAAACCCCAACACACACAAATATCACATTATATATCAGATTATTCTGCGTAGTAGTGCATTTTAGATTATTTACATGATGTAACCATGACCTGCACCAGCTCTTGGCTGAACTTGAGGGTGTTGGCTAATTTTGGACCATGCTGTGGTCTCTAGGAGCTCTGCAATTGTGCAATAATGTATACAGCAAATGAATAGTGTCTGTGGGTTTGTCATACAAGTGTCACTGGCCCATAGCTGCATGAGAAGCCTGTGTCTTAAATTAGCCCATATAAACCTATGGTAAAGATGACTCTGGGCCAGCAGCTGTTTACCCACCAAACACAGACAGTCCATAAAGCCACTTCACTATTTGTATGAGTAAGCACAGCCTTTGCCCTTCAGATGCTCGTCCAGGAGCCACACAGGGCCAATTTCTTCTAATTTATTTTGGACGTATTCGCATTAAAGTAATTATTAACTACTGTTGCTAAATGCTACTAGACCTTAGCGTAGAATCATTGAACTTCAGACTTTTATGACGTATTGTGCATTTCATATGAAGCTGATACTATAAATACAGTCCATTGGTTTGTTTATTAAAATACATCTTTCAAAAATATAGTCACAATATAACATTATAAGAAAATAAACATACTCTTCATTTCCACAAGAATGATTACAGATGACAGAGAACACATTTCACTGCTGTTCAACATGGGCTTCAGCATTTCAGTAAAGTAATGAACATTTTTCCCCACTAACATTTCATCTCTGAGTGGCAGTGATGGGAAACACAATGCGAGCAGCTTTTGTTTCTTTATTGCAAACGCATCAAAACCTCGATTCAGTCATGTGTGTTCTGACGACATGATGTGACCGGTCCGCAACCACGCAGACGGTCCAGATCAGATTGTCAAAGTGCAGTGCTCCACGATTTCTCCCCACAAACCCCCTGACTCCGACTCCCTTGGCAATCGCTCAATGTTTGCTTGTGATTCTGAGGAATGACCCTGGGTTCGCGTCGTGTCATGATCACTGTGTTACCCAACTGATCACCTGCAAATAGTAGCGCAGGGATGATGATGTTAGCACAAGCCGCGCCGTCAGATTTACCCAGCCGCAAAACAACAAAGGCTATTGGCTGATTGAATAGAACAGGCACTAAAGTACTGCTGCTGTTAAGTGCTACTGAACACAATCTCTTTGGTCTCAATGTGCATTTTGAAGGCACAGTTTCTCAAAGCTTTTCTTTAAGTGAAGTGACTCCCAAATGTTGGGAGTGGAAGTGGGAAGGGAAGGAGATTAAACAGTGAAAATAGCATTTTAAAATATGCCAATCAAACAAAAAATACAAACATAACTTAAAGTGGTTCATGATAAAATCTCACAAGCAACATAAATCAATATAATATAACAAATTAACATGAGAAAGTTGTACAAAACTGTTTCAGCTGGTGCATCAGGAATTGGCTAGTATTGTATCTAGCACAATGTACTGCATATTAGAGCATAACATCAAAGCAGCATTTGGTAATACTATAAATACAAGATCCTACAAGAAAATGCAAAGACACTCTAAAGCAAAGGCCGTGTGACAGTTTGTGTCTGAAATCACAGGATTACAACTCGTTTAGTCGACTTAGAAAAGTAATCTATTATTTGGCTGCAGGTGGGTGCTCAGTATAAAGACCGTATTAGTGGATTGTAAACTGACATGGCTCTATGTGCACCCACAGGACTCCACAATCATGTCCGGCACGTCTGTTTTGATGATGCTGTGCTGAGAGTTGAAGTAAACCATGGACAGCGGGCGGCGCTCTGTGGGGATGCAGCACGAGGAGATGGCAGTTTGGATCCCGTTGACTTTGAGCTGACTGAAGACTGTGGCGTGGAACGACGAAGCGATGCCCGGAGAGCCTGACAGATGCTGAGGACAGTGGCCCATGCAGTAGTTCATGTGGTAACCCTCAGGTGCAATGATCCAGTCGTGCCACTGAATATCTTTGAACTTGATGTACAAGTCTCTCTTGCAGCACACACTCACGTCATTCCCACAGCGCACAGAGCGCTTCCTGCGTGAGCGCTTGGCCTGGTCGTCACGTAGCCGCACCTGGGCCACAAGAAAGGGCTGGAAGGGGGAGTCAGCTGCCCCATCCAGGGAGCAGAGATTCTCCCCATTGTCGTCGCAGCTGACCTCGAAGTGAAGTCTGTGTTGGCCACCGTCTAGAAAAGTCTGCAGTGTGCGGGCAATGGGGAAAGTGTGCCAATTACTGTCCTGCACTTCCAGCATCTTCTCTATGACCAGACTGCGGTTGGAGCCCTGCTGCCCCTGATCTGCTGAGAGGAAGACCCGGGCAGGCAGGCGGGCATCTCTGTAAGAGTCCTGAGAAGAACGCACGTAGATCCACAGGGAGGCCTGCAGCACCTGGATACTGTGGCCCTGCTCCTGGAGGAACTGGAAGGCTAGGCGTAGGCTGCCATTCTCCCCATGTTGAGTCTTATCTGCATCAGCAAAACAAGTGTCAGACATCACTTCAAAATGACCTTTAATTACATACGGTTCAACAGTCCACGGTTCTCTACATCCTCTTATCATCACTAACTAATGATACTGTCATTATAGCTCAATTAAAACCAGAGTTCCCTTTTTGCTCTAAACACGCACTCACTAAACAAAATAGGTCAAACGGTGCAACACGCATTAAAGTGTGCGACATTAATATACTCACTTATATCTGCGAAGCTGACTATCTCATAGCCCTTGTCTTGAACTGGTAAACTGTTGTCCAACTCCAGGGTACCATCCTGTCTCACGCGCCCCGAGTGCAGCTTGCGCAGCGCAGTGAGAAGCGCCGCACGAGGCACGGTCTGAGTGATGTTCGGTCTCTCCTTCAGGTGCAGCTTGTCTAAAAGTTGCTGTTTCGCGAATTCCACCATCAGCCTTTCTTCCACGTCCTTTTCCAAACCGCAAGACGCACAGCCCGAGGACACTCCATTGATCAATGTGAGTGTCAGAAGGAAGAACGCAGAAAAGATTGACGGCGTCATGATGAAAACCTGAACGATATATCTATAAATGCGATCGTAAATGATGAAAAAAAAGACGAGATCAAAGGTGTCTCTGTGAAGGCTAAGGTAAGGGTTGTCCTCTTGGCAGCTGTGAGAAGAGAACTTGAGAAAGGAGTGCTCTTACAACTCCTGAGGCAGAAGATATAGGGTAATGTAATCCACCAAAACTGGTGACACGTTAGAGGGACGCACCAATGAGCGCACCGGGGCACCGGGCAAATCACGCACAGCATAACAAGCACTGACACAACACATGCACAAGGTTACTCATCGGCGTACAACCGAGACCCATTTACGCCTACGACAATGTAATTATATCGGAAGAACAAGAGACAACAAAAATCAATTATGAATTATATAAACTCTGCAGTAGTATATTTGGCCCTGTGCGTAATTCTTGCGTATCCTACTACTTAGGCTACACGCGCCTTTCTTTTGTTGACCTGTGTTGAAAAAGACCACGGGATCCTCTCTCATAGATCAAAGTTGAATCACCCTTTTACCCAGTTACGGGACACGAGCCTCAGTCATCAAACGGCGTGTCGTCTTAAATGTGAGAAAGCGCTGGAGGCTGTGAGGCGGAGACAGCTGGGTGGTATTCATAACAGGTCCCATCTTGTTCAAAAGTGGCACCAAGTGTTGGACATGTTCTTTATCTCCCGCGTGTGGCAGGTAGAGCATGGCAGGGGGTGGGTAATGGTTTAATACACACTAACATATTGTGTACATATAAATAAAGCTCTTCTTCTTCTCTCTGCTTCTAACACAAACACTTGGGTCCTGAATGAAGATTGCGCGTAACAGCCGACCTCGTGGCAAGTGGCTTGTCTCGCTGTCAAACCCATGTTGACAATTGTTCTCTTACTCATTCCCATAGTGTAGTAATAAGTTGATCTCATACTGTAAGCTCGTGTTAACCTCACCCTCTTTGCCTGTATTGCAGTGGGTCTACACTCACAATGATCTTTTCAATAGTCGTATTCTTGCACGGGCTATATTTTGTTTAATTTATTGTTTTAAGTGTTTCTATTCTATTCCTCACTGCAACCCAAAGTGTGTCTGTGTTGGTACGATGTGTGAGATTGACTTATAGAAACTTACATGTTATGGTAAATGTGGTCACACTCCTTGTCATAACGGTCTTGGACAAGTTCAAAGGCTGTTGTTTACATCCATGGCATGGATTTTTTCTTTACAATTTTCACTGGACTATGATTTTCTTCTTTGAACGACTTCATGTGTGTTCTGATTCAGAACAAGGTGTGAAGAACTATAATAGACCTTTCCCTAAGTGAGTCATGTGACAGTATCACAGGAGGCTGCCACAAAGTGTTCACAAACTATAGCGCTGAAGCTCACGTCTGCCCTCTTGTGGAGGCTCGTGGAAACTACACAGAAATAAACAAACCCTGGCCAAGGTAAGAATCATAAATCATACTTATACAGAGTACAGATGAAGACTGAAGAATCTTTACCTATTTATTTTTATTTTATCTATTTATTGTTAAGATATGATACAATATCTTGTATCTTAATCATAGCTAATCCAGCTATGAATCGCAATGGAGGACTCCGATATAAGCTGGACCCAATCTATAACAATTTACTGAGACTTAAACCTATTGACAATAACAACCTTAGAGTGAAACCATATCAATGTCATGCTAATGAGCCTGGACTACTGGGAGCAGCAGGCCCATAGGGAAGTGTCAACAGCCTTAGAACTTAGCCCAGGGTGAGACAATACAGAGGTAACGGACCATATTAAGTATGAATAGGCTAAGATGTTTTCCTACTTTTAGGACCAAGAGAGGAGGGACTTAGAGGTTAACTCCTCCTCCTGGTTTACTCTTAAGAGACCCACGAGCGTGCTCACGTCGTTATTAAGTTGATGACGATCCTTGGACTAAGATCGAAACGTCCTACATTTCAACTACAGAGTACAGATGAAGACTGAAGAATTTTTGCATACGGTGGACTACTCCTGTACGACTGAGAACCTACACATACGACACAATATTTAAAAAAAGAATTCAGAATGTAATGAAGTTGACAGTGTTACAGACTTTTATCATCAGTCACCTACAGGGAGGAATTATAGCTATTAGAATTTAGCATGAACCCTGGACTTTTAGATATAAGTAAGTACGTTCAAAAAGTGGCTAGGCTTACAGTATGTGGGGCGGAATCACTCGAGATCTTCAGCATTTATTTTCAGATGAAAGACGTCATCTACTTCTAGTCCTAGATTACTTCTGTAGAAGAGACTGAGACCCGCAGTGCAAGAAGGAGCGCTGCCGCAGGTCCTTCATACCCACCGCTGTCAGACTGTACAATTCTACTGCTTCTATTGCTCTATGTGCAATAACCTCAGTGTTTACGATACCTGCAATGTCACTTTATCAATCAATCACCTGGATGTAAAGTTATTTATTATCTGACAACTCTGATACAGTATTAGATTCATTTTCATAGATCGCATCCTGTTCAATTTCTGATTTTTGTTCCTTTTCTAGTGCTACCCAGAGTTTATTTTATTTAATCTCATTTTTTCAGTGTACATAACAGATTATATGTTTTACTGATAGATGCTAAGAGACAATTTATTTTATTTTATTCTATTATTATTATTACTTTATTATTTTTCTTCTCTGATGTCACATTTCCTGACTTTTTGCACCCCCTGTGTGATCCTGTGTTGTAACAAATAAATTTCTCCATTGTGAGGTCAATAAAGTCTTATCTTATTTTTCTAGAAGTCTTTGCTACAAAAATGAAATCCGTGGGTGATATCAGATCAGTAGATTCATTTATCAGACATAAATAATCATCCAGCTATATACAGTATATACATTCTGGAAGCATCAATGGGTTCCTGCAAATTGAACAACTCAAGTCTTCAAAGAGCAGATGAAGATGAAGAAAGATGAAGACTTCTGCATGACTGAGAACTTACTTACACAGAAATCCTTTTTTATTATTATTGTTTAAGGACATCGTCAATATATAATGATGTATACAAAAGCATGTAAGTGTTTCACATTGTATGAATAGCTACAGTATAAGCATAATAACAGTCACAAAACCAAAATAGAAAGTATAGTCTACATTACATCAGTGGTGGAAAGTAACAAAGTAAAAAGTACAAATTATAGGTTCTTTAGTTAAGTACATTTTATGATTAAACCTTTTTTACTTTTACTTCACTACATTTTAGAGCCTGTATACTTTCTACTCCACTACATTTTAAAAATTGGGTTAAAAGTAAAAGTATTTTATTTTCAAAGTGACCTCTCTTTGACAAACTGGTTCAGTCGCAGTTTAGACTTGGTTTAGTGGTTTACTCGTTTAGACCTCGTTTAGATCTGATTTAGTCCTGGTTTACTCCTGGCTTAGTCATAGCTTGGTTGTGGTGTAGTCCTGGTTTACACCTGGTTTAGTTGTGGTTTAGTCATGGTTTAGTTGTGGTTTAGACCTGTTTAGTCCTGGTTTAGACCTGGTTTTATTCATAGCTTATTTGTGGTGTAGCCCTGGTTTACATTACACCCGGTTTATACCTGGTTTAGACCTGGTTTACTCCTGGTTTAGACCTAGTTTAGACCTGGTTTTGTCCTGGTTTAGTCGTAGCTTAGTTGTGGTGTAGTCCTGGTTTACACCCGGCTTTGTCCTGGACCTGGTTTTGTCCTGGTTTAGTTGTAGTTTAGTTGTGGTGTAGTCCTGGTTTACACTCGGTTTGTCCTGATTTAATAATGGTTTAGTCATAGTTTAGTTGTGGTTTAGTCCTGGTTTTACTCCTGGTTTGATTCAAAGTATTTTAAAAAAAATCAGATACTTTTACATTTAAGTAAGGGCATTTTTGGTCCTGTATCTATCTGTACTTTTTGTAATTGTAAAATTGTAAAAGTACAATGAAATTCAATAGTAATTGAAAAAACATACAAATAAAATTAGTAAATAAAATTCATCTCAATAGGGTCAATGGTCAATTAAATTGTTATGATCTATTTGATTTAGAAGCTCTACTGCCTTTTCAATGGTTTTCAAAGATTTGTAATACTCCTGTGAGGAAAGAAAAAAGTGATGCTCACACAAAACACCGGAGAAAGTGGCCTACATTATATCAGTGGTGGAAAGTAACAAAGTAAAAAGTACAAATTATAGGTGCTTTTACTTTACTTTACATTTTAGAGCCTGTATACTTTCTCCTCCACTACATTTTAAAAATTGGCTTAACAGTAAAAGTATTTTATTTTCAAAGTGACCTCTCTTTCACAAACTGGTTTAGTCCCAGTTTGGTTTAGTGGTTTACTCGTTTAAGACCTGGTTTAGATCTGATTTAGACCTGGTTTAGTCCTGGTTTACTCCTTGTTTAGACCCGGTTGAGTCCTCGTTTACTCCAGGTTTAGACCTGGTTTTGTCCTGGTTTAGTCGTAGTTTAGGTGTGGTGTAGTCCTGGTTTACACCTGGTTTAGTCCTGGTTTACACCTGGTTTAGTCCTGGTTTATACCTGGTTTAGAACTGATTTAGTCCTGGTTTACACCTGGTTTAGTCCTTGTTTATACCTGGTTTAGAACTGATTTAGTCCTGGTTTACTCCTGGTTTAGAGTAAACCTGGTTTTGTCCTGGCTTATTCCTAGTTTAGTTGTGGTGTAGTCGTGGTTTAGTCGTGGTTTAGTACCTGGTTTAGATCAGATTTAGACCTGGTTTAGTCCTGGTTTACTCCTGGTTTGGACCTGGTTTTGTCCTGGTTTAGTCGTTTAGTTGTGGTGTACACCTGGTTTAGAGTAAACCTGGTTTTGTCCAGCTGGTTTAGACGTAGTTTTGTTGTGGCGTAGTCCTGGTTTAGAACTGGTTTAGACCTGGTTTTGTCCTGGTTTAGACGTAGTTTAGTAGTAGTGTAGTCCTGGTTTAGTCCTGGTTTAGATAAGATAAGATAAGATAAGATAGTTTTTTATTGATCTCACAATGGAGAAATTTACTTGTCACAACAGCTCTTAGGACAGTATCAACACAGGGGGGTGCACAAAGTCAGGAAAAGTGTCATCAAAGAAGCAAAACAACAGGTCATAGTAATAATAGTAACAATAAAATAAAAATTAAAAGACTCCTACACAGTGAAAACGTTTAAAAAGCACATTAAATGTATTATTTTAGGAAAATACCAAGCCCAAGACTGATGAGTCTGACAGGTCTTATTACTATGTGAAGGTCTTCTCTCTAATCCATCTCTAAGCA
>OMNZ01072820.1:0-62679 GCA_900303255.1 Lesueurigobius sanzi | reverse complement strand
TTGTGAGGCAGTGTTTGGTCCAAGTGCTGCCCCCTACTGTCCTGACTGTGTCATTGACCATTACTGGCCTGTTTTTACTGTGAAAGCACTGCAGCCTCATTAATATTCATTTATTAATATGCATGACGTTCATAGAAAGCACTCAACTCACAAATAATCTCTGACTGGGTGCCATTTCCTGGGAAAAATGTAGAATCGAAAGAAAGGACAGCACTCCTAGTCAGGCAAACTTTATTGCCCGTTTAATAATAATTAATATGCATGAGGTCATCAAAAGTATCAATATTAGCATTAAAAATATCAGTATCGTGCCACAAAATATCACGATATATCGGATAATCAATATATCGTCACCCCCTAGTGATGATGTACTATAGAGTTCGGAAATCTGATGTCATATCGCAAAGCATTATGGGATTAGCAGCTGTTTTTTTCCACAATAAACCAATGGAGGTTTAAAAAGGTAAAATATTGGAGTAATCGTTCATATGAAAGCACATATGACGCTACAGTGACAGATGTACCAGCAGTGACTCAGCAACTAACGGAGCTGCTCCACGGCTGCTTTCTACACTTTTTATAATGTTTCTAGCCAATGTTAGTCTGTGAATAACGTTTGCTAGTAGCTGCTAACATGGCGGATTTCCATGGCATAAACTATATTTAGTAAGGTCTGAATAAAGAAGATTGGAACTAAAGCTCTGCCAAGCTCACAAACCTGACATATTATTTTTATTGCTGTAAGAGCTTTCTATTGGCCAGCATCACACATATGGTTTTGAATATTGTCTCCACTTTTGGACACCTTTATGAGAAGGATAATTATAGCTTATTTCATATGTGCTGACAGAGAAGACATTGATCTTTGTGATAGTATTTGTTTCATGTGAATTGGCCCAGGAAATACAGAGAAATTACTCATAAACGAAGTTGAAAAATCTGCATTTTGACCGTTACCATGGTTACCAGCACCTGCCCTCCACCTCAATGTTAAACTATAGGCTCTTTTGAATGTTGTGATATCACGTGAACGCAACCTATTAGCATCAAAGAGGGATTCTGTGGGAAACATAGAAAACTGGTGTTCTGAAATATTGTCATGGCATAAATAAAGAGTCCTTTTCAAGACAATTTAACTTCATTTACTTCAAATTTTTGATTTTTTACCAGTATAACAATATTTCTTAGATTCTTCCAAATGGGATATTACATTAGCAATATACATAATTTAGCAATCCCACTCATACTCGCTTCAACAACGAAACCGGTTTGTTTTTAATAGACTCAAAGCAGAAGTGTGGGCATTGGAGGGGATGAGTTGAGTGTGATCTGCCGATAGATAGCACTGGACAGCGGCAGCAACGCTAGCAAAACCGTAATCACTTGTGAGGCTGTGAGGTCGGTCTGTATTTTTGCAACGTGTTCATGTGTATCCAGTTTGGAGATCAGCGCGCGGGTCAAGAGGAGCCACTTAGCCGCGCTCTGGCCTCCCCGCTCCCTCACAGCGGAGAAGTAGATAACTGGCTTTGGCGGCTGCCTCGCTTGCTCGCTCGCTAATATATTCCAATTTTATTTACGGCTTTTTAAAGATACAAAATGAGAATTAATGAGCGCAGGTAGTAAGGTGGGAAGCTGCTTCATTAGCTAGAATATATTAGTTTTTCTTTCAACCTCAAATACAGTGCATCCCGGAAGGCATTCAGTCGAGGGGCTTGTTAGACACGAACACAGCTATAAACAACGTAAAAAAAAAAAGGCATATCTCTTAATTAGCGTGATTCGAGATTAGCTTGTGAATTAAACTGTATGTTAATGACAGCAGATGCCACAGTCTTAATAAAACAATAAGGGAAAACAGCTCCATTTCAAGTGCCGACTAGATGATGCTGAAGTACAGATATGTTATGGTAAATGGCAAGTGACTGCTATAGCGTCTTCCCCATCCAGCCTCATGAATCCACTCAGTGTTTGCGCATCTTGTGGCCATTCTCTCAGAAGTGGCGAACTGGAAATTTGCACAAATTGCTTGTTTGAACGGCAGCGTTTTGCATAATGCATGCGGCATCTGACCAATAATAGATGTGAATGTGGCAGCGAAGGGAAGAAGTGATAGCGAGTAAGTGAGAGAGAGAGAGAGATAGATGGAGTAAGCCTCATGATATTTGATACAGTAGAGCGGAGAGCCAGCGCGCCGCATGCTAACTGTCTTTATAATAGGAGCAATTGGGAATACATTGCACGGGTGTATAGTGATTGTTGTGGCTACGCTAGACTGCAGATGGAATACACTTTCTGCCGCATGCAAGTTGGCGATTTCATTTAACAGCTCCAATCAGAGAGGAGCTAACAAGAAAGCACAGCCAAGTTGTCTCCATGAAAATCTGAATTAAAAACAGGACCGGTTTAAAGGACAAACTAAGACTAAAAATACAAACAATTGCAGAGTTTACATGTCCTCATAACATTGTATGGGCCTTGTGTCAAAACAAATACCAAATTTCATAACTCAATGTTGACAATCATTTGGTTCCTGTTGCCAAACTATATCAGACAAACAGGTACGCGATGTGTTATTCATGTACCTCAACATGTTTCAATGACCAATCCTGCCATCTTCTTCAGACGTGTCACGAAGAAGATGGCAGAAGAAGAAGATGGCAGGATTGGTCATCGAAACATGTTAAGGTAAATGAATAACACATCGTTTACCTGTTCGTCTGATATAGAAGCAACCTAAACAGTAAAGTAACTAGGAGATTTTTGTGTTAGGGCGGGTTCAAAGGCCTAGTGACTAAAATCATTCCCAAATGTAACTCTTTTGTTGTTTTCGTTTTTGATGTTATTATGAAAATATTACAATCAATGAGGAAAACTAGCACTTGATCACTATATCACGCAATCTTAAAAAGATGACAAAGTAAGATGTTATCAAAGCAGTAACACCAGACCTTATCCTTTACATAAGCATTCTCTGCGATATCACCTCATCTGACTGCTCTCATCATGTTACATATTGCACAGAGAGGGTGTCGAACAAGACACATGTTCAAGCCACAGCCAATACAGTCTGACCAAAGCCCCGGTGAAAAACGGCAGCGTTGAGGCAAAGATTGATGGAGCGAGGGTCGGGGGAAAAAAACGCAGCATGAAAAAGCCGTGTGTTCCTGCTCACATCAGCAGCGGGAGGGCAGGGACGCGCGGAGGCCACGGCGAGCCAATTACCAAACTCATTAAGTAACCTGCTCGTCGGCTTTGAACCGCGCCCCCCCACACCCCTCCCTCTCCGTGGCACCGTGGCTCGATACGCCGTCGCTATGGTGGACCGTCAGATAGGGGGCAGCTCGCAGTCTCGCGCTTCCTCTTAAAATGGACGCGAACGGCACAACAGTAATACTAATCACGTTTTGGCACGTCGTTCATTGGGATTCAAAGTGCAACACAGGGAGAGGTACAGCAGGCGGCAGATTGGGGAGTTTGAAGACATTGGGGTTGTACTGTGTGCACAGGCAAGAGACAAAGGAAATGGGAAATAACGGTATTCCTTATCAAGGTACGCCCAGGACCTTCTCAACCTCTTGTATATTGAGTGATAGGAAGCAAGTGTCTGGAATCCTTAAGCATCGCCAAGACGGGAACAACATATTTAAAATAATACAACAATAGACAGTACGATTTAAAGTATGATTCCAAATGTTGAAAATACTACAACAACCTCAAATGGTCTATTAAAATGTAATTGAATATGTATAATTGTCCACCTGGGCATGCCAATGCGGGAACGACAAAAGGTATTCAGGTCCAATCAAGACGGGGCCGGGAGGGAGCGAGGTTGTTTACTTTTAAAATTCTCTCTCCCCTTGTTGTTTTCTACTTTAACTCAAACTGCAGAAGCCACCAAAGGTCAGAGCTAGCAGCCGGTTCAGAAGACGCATAAGCCCCATAACTACAACAGAAATATACAAGACCAAGACAACTACAGTAGCCGTAGAAGATGAAAACTACACAATTGAATTTTGGCTTCGGAAGATATTAAAGTCAGACAAATCATTGGGCAAAATCCTTAAAGGACACAAGTCCGAATCTGAAAACAATAACAGCGATTCTTGCATCGGTCAGCACTCCCATCACACTTTACAGAATTGACAGTTTATTGGGGCTTGTGAGGACATGGGACCTTGAATAAATCCAAAGCGATGGGTGCGCGGACGCTAAAAATAGGAGGGATGAACTCGGACAATGACAGGAGATGGGTTAGCATGAGTTAACAGCTGAGCGACGAATAGATGCTGACAGGCTTGAGCTGTTCTCTGGGAGCATGGGGGCAGTCTGCAGGGAGACAGCCGGGGCAATGAAGGATAGCCACGGAGAGACAGAGAGGGGAAATGGATTGACTAAATGATTCAGGTCTATGGGGCGCCGAGGGGACAGGGATTTCTTTTTTTTGTAAAAGCAGCTGAATGATTTTAGGGGGGGGGGCATGTGATTGCCATTTTTCTGATGAGTATTGTGATCGTGTAGGTTCACGTGGCATCACAACATTTTAAAGAGCCTACAGTGCAAAATTGGATGGATGGCCTGGCAGTAACAAAGGTAACTATCAAAAAGCAGATTTCTAGTCTTTAGTCTTAAGTTCATAGCGAATTTCTCTGCAGTTCCTGGGCCAATCCACATGAAACAAAAACTGTCAAAGAGTAACATCAGCACATATGAACTAAGGTCTAATTATTTTTGCATAATAGGCCACTATTTTTCATCCTGAGATGTGTGTTTACATGAGCTTGGATGAGTTGATGTGTACCGGTCTGGACTTTGAGCGTGCCCTCTTAATGTAACAACGCAAAAGATGTTGTTAGCATTTAGCCTCTGCTAACTATTCCATTGGGGTTCTCAGAGGTTGAACTTAGAAGCCACCAAGCTCCTCCACGTTTTCCCTATTTAAATACAGTTATGTGAGTAGTTACACGATCCAAGTATAGTTACACACAATTAAACGTGTCAATTTTCTAAGCGGATAAAAACGGGTACTATATTTTAAGGCGGAATAACGCCACTGCGACCTGCAGTATTAGGACACTCCTAAAGGATTCACCCCCACTCACTTCCGTGTTATTCCGCCCTAATGTTTAATTTTGTGTACCACTCACATAACTGTATTTAAATAGGAGAAACGTGGAGGAGCTTGGTGGCTTCTAACTTCAACTTCTGAGAACCCAATGGAATAGCTAGCGGAGGCTAAATGCTAACATCATCTTTGGCGCTGTTACGTTAGAGAGGGCACACTCAAAGTCCAGACAGGTACGCATCAAATCGTCTAAGCTCCTGTCAGAACACATCTCAGGATGAAAAACAGTGGCCTCTTCCTTTAAAAAGGTGTCCAAAACATGACAACATTCAAAAACATGTGCATGATGTTGGCCAGTAGAAAGGACTTTCAGCCATAAGAATAATACGTTTGTTAATCCAGTCACTACTAAATAATGATCAGGGAAAACATTTGTCAATTTTCTTTTTGGATATTTATTTCAAAAATGGTCACTCTCCCACAGAGTTGTATTGGCACCTGCCCTCCAACTGAAATAGTATTCAATAACGTGAAGGCAACCCATTTCAGACCACATGGATATTTTGTTGTTTGCAAAGAATACTGAACTGCCTAATAATTTGGTTGTGAATAAATGTGCAGGAGCAGAAGGATTGCCATTAAAAGAGACAAAGAGAAGAAACCGGATTGACAAAATGATTTAGCGACAGAAGAAGAGCCAAGTAAAGAAGCAGAAAGGAAGACAGGACCAGTGGGGGAAAAAAAACACTACAGCAAAGTGTATGAGTGTCATGAAGCTTTGTTGACTAACCTTGCACTGCATTCAACTGCTA
Source organism: Lesueurigobius sanzi (assembly GCA_900303255.1). Taxonomy (NCBI): domain Eukaryota; kingdom Metazoa; phylum Chordata; class Actinopteri; order Gobiiformes; family Gobiidae; genus Lesueurigobius; species Lesueurigobius sanzi. The sequence goes on along the minus strand of OMNZ01072820.1, from coordinate 56,805 downwards.
GCCTCCTGCCACACGGCCCCTCTCTCAACAAGTATTGACAGAGCCTGCAGGAGGAGAGCGGGGGAAGAGGCAGACAGAGGACAAGGGCAGAAAAACATGAATGATGTGGAAATGGAACAAATGAGGTGAGAACAGCTTGACAGTGAGTCGTGTGCAGCGCCGAGACCGGGGCTGGTTCCAAGTCGACACACGGGGACAAAACTGTGGGTTTTCATGAAGACTTTGGAGATATTTCGAAATACAACAGCAATCATTACGCTCTCTGCAGGGTTTTTTTTTATCTTCAAGCAAGAGAATGGCAGCTTGTGTTGACAACGTTTATTAAAGTAAACACAACACGCGTCATTGATTCGAAATTTTAAATGTCGCCGTCACCTGGAAAATGCTAGGTTTATTTTAACTAAATTTTGGAAATATTTTTGAATGCCATTTTCATCTTAATTATGTTTTGAAATCAAGATCCAGTGAAGTAAAAGACGACTGACATATCATATGAATGTCTAAACACGACAATCACAGGGATTTCACATGTTGTTTACAGGTCAAAATTGCAGCTTTTAGACACGAGACCTCATAAAGATAGCCGTCTCTGTAATTTGCTAATTGACTTTGACGGTTATTAATTGTGGAACGTGTCATCATAAATCATAGTTAGCTTCAGTGGATATTCATGTTTATTCATAGTATAAAGAATTAGTACAAGTATAGCCAAACTAAACTATCCCCAAAAGGACCAAAGTACAGTATGAATGATTTATACAGGGATTTCATTTTCTAAATCCTAACACGACGCAGAGGAAGAAGAGAGTCCTGCCCTGCAATAGCGGTACTGTAATAACACATGCTATAAGCCCCATGTGTGACCACCAGATAGCTCCGTACAACGTGCAGAACCATGAAGAATTAATTTATTCGACTAATTACTTTGGGCAGGAATCTGATACAGAGCATCTTCATTGCCCAGTAGGAGCCAAGTCCTCGTAATTAAAGTATTAATGTTGCTATTAGGGCTTGATGTGCATTCTCCAAGGACCCAAGGATCGATATGTCAAACTAAGCAATAACAAGGCTCACGATTATTTACTAAATCAGCGGTGGATAGTCGAAGGTAACTAAATTCTACCCTGTATTTGCTGAGGAACATGCATCTTAACTGTAGGAAGCTTTCCAGCCGAGATGAATAAATGATAAGATAAATGCATTATTACAATCAATAGCAGAAGGAATAGGATGTCAATGATGGCTGCGCATGTTATGGTGCACTATCCTTATGGAAACAGATCTGTAATGTTGCACTGCAGAACAAATGGTGTATTTATAGACAGTGCATGTACAATCTGCCACTTTAACAAATCACACCACCTCCCATTCAGAGTGCATTTAACATTTCCTATGAGCACCTTCTAAGCATTTATTACTCTCGTCATTTCCCTCCACTCAATAAAGCTCTGTGGATAGACACCGAGCGACACACACACACACACACACACACACACACACACACACACACACACACACACACACACCAGCGGAGCCTCCCCCATTATCCCATGAGCCCTCTCTCCTCGGCTTCACTCGACAAGAGCTTGGAAATAAAAACATCACAGCTCTGCCTCACAGCACCTGTTCAATAACATTGACATTTCACATTCAGCGCCACACACTCACACTTTTCCAGCATTTACTCCGTTTAATGCTCTCGAACGCACCACGCCGCTAAATCAGGCTGCTTTAATGTAAGCAGTTCTTTTGTGCCATATCGACCGGTAATACCAAAATACACACGGAAAAAACAACGGCATGTGATTAGGTTCAAATAGACACCACTTCTGTTACGGCAACCTCTGATCTACATCTTTGAGCTCATTGAATTTACAGGAAGGCACAAAAAGCCTAGCATATGATGGGGAGATTGTGACATACTTTATGTATTGACGACTGATTCGGTCTATTTCGGACTAATATAAATGTAATTGAAGGATTTTTTTTTATGTCTAGTGTAAAATAAATGAAAGTCAGCTTTATTGTCTCTACTGGGATACATGAAATTGTCTTGTCGTCATGTTGCTTTCAACCCTCAATGTAAACAGCAATAAGCCAAGACCATGTAGAGAACAATATCTATAATAGCCATTTTTATGCTATTCATTTATATAGAGATTGATACAAAAATGGCCCCCATTTACCGCAGGGACTCTTGCCCTTAAGCATCAATACATTTTCTATTATCTTCTATGTATTGTTTATTATTCATGTTTTTTTTTGCTATTGTGTGCTGTGTGATTTTCCAGTTGAATATTTGTTCATAATTTGGTATTGGAGACTACCACTGTACAATGTTACTAATAAACCCCTTTCATATAAAATGTGTTCCACTACACTGGCTACTGGAATTTAAACGATTTGCTAATCCGTTATTTCCTGCCATATTTCTCCCTCTGTAGTTCATTCAAGAGTCATTAAATTGAAAATGCTACTTTTATTTCTAAGTAACGCATTAGTTGCTTGCACTGCCTGTCAGTGTTTGACCTCGACACATTCAGAGCTCAACAAACTCGATGAACAATGAAAACAAAGACAGCTGCATATGTCAAACGGCCTGCTCCTCGAGGTTCAGCTGCTTGAATAATCAATTTTGCAATTAACTCTCCAAGTGCTAATCAATTATTTAAGCCAGCCATTATCCATACACTGTCTATTATACTTAGTCCAAAGACAGTCTGTGGCTTTAAATTAACATCTTTAAAAGATCTCCCTCCAGAAAACTGTGACTGTGTTACCTTAATATTCTGTCAGCGAGATGAAGGCGTCTTGTTTCTTGTCATTTTGTTTGCGTACTGTCGAGTGTGTACTGAGGGAATAAGCAAACAAAGCAGCATCTGCAAACAGAGGATGTACAAGGAGAGACGTTAACGATTCACGGCTGATTCTGATGCAGCGCGGCGCCTGGATCCTGCCTCAAATGAAATGGTGTTCACTTCAGAATTGGAAAATAACACCAGGTGTGCGGCGAATGGAATCAAAGCATTCAGGTCCATGTTGGAACTGTTCTCCGTCACAAGCTGTGATACACTTTTATTTCGCCTGAAAAAGTCTAACAAATGTAACAAACCTCAGCCTGTTATTTCAAATCTGCTTGACTACAACACTGTAATCAATAAGAGCCTCTGACATGGGGGCAGTATTATTAACTGTGGGGGAGCGGCCGTGTCACCAGGTGCGGGCCAACCTGCTGGCTGAGCACAGACAGCTGTTTGATGGCATTAGAGACACAACCACAGATTAAATGGCACTAAATCTGAGGATTAGATTCATGTATGAATAGCTCACATTGATGTTCAAATCCCTGCGCTAACTCTAGGATTTCCACAGCTAGACACTGTGGCCATCCACACACACTTCATAAACCGGGCACCAGCTCGCCAGCTTAATCTGCTCAAGTCTGAAGACAAATAGCATAAAGTATGCAGCATCATTTCTAAACAGTATTCATTCATTATAAAAACATTACACTTTCAGGTCCTAGTCGTGAAATTAACTTTATTAACATTCACTGAGGAAGATCTTTGGACTAGGATCGAAACGTTCTACACTTCAACTACACAGATGGAGATTGAAGAATCTTGGCCTACAATTAATTAACAGATGACTAAATTAACAGATGTGAAAGGATCCGAGTTTGCACCACAACTAACAATTTAAACTTTCTGTCTTTCATTGTTTGTAAAACAAAGGAAAAAATGGTACAGGGCCTTTCAGAAGCTAAATAACCAGTGACAACCACACTGCATTTGCATATGGAATATATTGTCATCTCCAACAGGCCAGGTACAGCATTATACACAATAATCAAAAGACACTCGTCACCAACAAACACCAGATACTGTATGATCTTGTTACTGAATACTGTGATACTACATATAGTGCTATTAGCGAATATTTGTTAAACTAAAAATATTAGCATAACCATTTAAGCTGCAACTATAGCATTAGGCTTCATTATAGATGCCCAGATTGCATGTATTATAAAAAAAACTGCTCACTCCCATACTGAAAACATAAGTGGATTCCTCAAACTTCCTGTTCTGTCAAATCACACATGGCTAAAGCAACAAAAAAATAATAATAAAGAGGACATGCCAACATAATATACATAATTCATTTCTGAAATACATTGCATTACATGCATATTTATAGCTTGTGGAGTAGACATGAATACAAAAAGGCAATTACTTCACATTTGTGCTCCATCTGCATTAGACAGAATTAGAAAATAGACAGAATAGGAAAATGGTAAGTTCTAGTAGCTTTAATATATAAATGAAAGGAAATACTTTGCCTTTATTTCTGCAGATGGACTCGTTTTTAGCTTCTGATATTTATAAAGGCTACACCAAACAAGTAATGCTATCTGAGCTGCGCGAGAAACATCAAAGCAAAAACTTTTTAGGCATGAATCTTTTATTTGTTATCCAAGTGTTATTTTTTTTTTTTCCACAATGCTCCAGCATCTATGAACTTCTGACAGTTCAGCTAACTCACGATCTGGAGAACGGTCAATGGTCGGTGCCCTGAGGTCACTCATTGCTGCTGACCCCAGCTGCACTCAAGGACAGGTCAAATGTGTGGGACAAATACGAGGACAATAAAGTACACCTCAACTCTACATTCAACAAATACTGCAGCCCAAATGTGTTAAAATCTCCTATGGGACCTTTGTCACCAGACAATCCCCAGATCCCTAACTGTAGCTCCGCCCCCTCGGAGCATCGCGGACTGTGTTCCCTGCAGCTGACATCAAAGACAAACGCTGTGCTTTCATGACTATGAGTCTGCCTCTGTTCTGCCTCTGCTGCCCACCATATGCTCTTAAAAAGCTACTGTTGCACTAGCGGCCAAGAAAACCCCCAAAATAGAATGTGCTGAATCTTCGTTTTTACATATTGCAAAAAGCAGGTGTAAGTACTGTGTGTACGCAAAGTTATTTCTGTGAAAAAGGATTGGACTAAATGTGAGATTCTAACACTATACCTGAGTTTCTATGTGGCAAGAATCTGCTGTCACCAAATAGTAAGACTATTATTTTTAATCGAGGGTAAGAAACTATTGGTGATTTTCCCCACTGACAGTCAGTGAAATACAAGATTACCTTTGGAGGATAGTAGCCACTATAGTCAAGGATACTATAGTATATGATAGATAGATAGATACGATTTTCATTTCACAAATTCATATTACAAAACGGCACCGTATAATACAACACAAAACATATGAAACATATTTCTTTAATAAAATAAAGTGTAAGCTAGATCATTCTTCCAGTCTGAGTGTGCACTGCATGCAGCCATACGATACATTTCTTAACCTTTACTTAATCAGGAAATCCCACTGAGATTCAGACTCTTCTTCAGGGGAATCCTGGTCCCAGAAAGGACCCTATAGTACATGTTTTAGTGGTAGGGGAAACCAGACCACACAGAGAGAAACCTAAGCAGACACGGGCGGAACATGCAAAGTCCTCATAGAAAGCCCACATCTTCCGGGAATCAAACCCAGGACCTTTGTCTTCAACTTGTACGCCACCATTCACCATAAACAACTGATCAATCAAATCACTTAGCACCATGAACTTAACGACCCCCTGGTAAAGACCCGGTTTGGACAAGCATCCTAAGAGGTTCTTGTGCATCTGAAATAGCTGCATGACTGACCTTAACTCCGTGTGCAGTCAAATGAAAGTGAGTAACTGCTGATTAGTGCGTGCAGTGAGCTGGCTCTATTAACCTTTGAGGTAGAGTCTGCAGCAGGAGCCAAGTGAGCGCCTCTCTCCTCTCTGGGCTCCTTCAGGAAAAATCAAGAGTGAAAGAGCGGCGAGAAACACAGCGTGACAGTGTAGCAGCTCCTATTAGGTGAGCACATTGAGCGATCAGACCCGAGCAATCATCAAAACAGTGGCAGCGCAGGGTTAGCTACAATACTGTTACCATACGCCTCCGAGCCCAGACTAAAGCGTTTGGACTATTGTAGCGTTTGGTTTGTACAAAATGTTTCCAAGCACAGTTTGGTACAGGATAGATTTGTGAAATTGTGATATTCCTGGTATTTATTAAGATGATTTATGTTTTAAAAATCAACATTCAGTTCAGATGTTAAGTGCAGCACAAAAAGACCCCATCCATGTTGTTGCAAAGGTATTAATTTGAATATTTGTTACTTTGACCTTTATTTAACCAGGTTGAGCCGATGGAGAAGCAAATCTCATTTACAACGGCGATCTGGCTGAGAGGCAGCATCACAGCGACCAGACTCAAAGTTACTGCACGAAATACACATAAGAGGATAGTTTCGGTGCTAAAAATACATACATATACTGTACATACTAGGGCTGCGCGATTACAGTGAAAACAAATAACAACAATTACTTTTGTAATAACTGAAATCATGATTATTAAAACAATTATTTGTCTCGCATTCATTTCATTATGACTTTCCAAAATACTGCTATTTTAGCCTGTTTGGGACCTGATTTTGTATTGTTTGTTTAGCTCTTTGATACAATTTGATGAATGATATATATATATGCATACACTGTTGAAGGTCATGTAAACATTAGATCAGGGACATTTGAGTAGTTTCTGTTTCATTATGATTTCAAAAGAGTAAACTCAGTTCTTTGACAATAAATGGTTTTGCACAACCATGAACCATGAGTGGGGAAAAAAGGTCCAAAAGTGAATTTGGTCTTCTCATGGTAAACTGTACTTTCTTTTCGATCCTAAAAAATCTGAAAAACCTAAACTGGTCTGATCAAAAAGAAAGTACTTAAACAGGGTATGTAAACTTTTGGCCACAACTGTATTTCTTCTGATTTTTGTTTGAATTTACTGAAAACTATTGAGTAAAATATAGTGCAATAATACTGTAATATTTTTTACAACACTGTCTGTCAAAATGAATGAGAAAAATGATCCCTAGCGAAACCACTGGTCTGTTGTGATACTTTCTGAATTAGTCAAAGGGTCAAACAAGCATATAAAATGAATTTTAATCTATTATTTGCGTATCACGATACAGGTGTCTCGCCACACTGTAGTTGTGTACTGCACAATGATATATTGCTGATACGATATATTGAGCACAGCCCTAATTGAAACATTTGATTAATTGCACAGCTCTGCACATACAGTCACACTTACAAAAGGTTTGTTTATATACTGTACAATAAAATTAGAACTGTTCAAAAACACCTGAACCCATCAACATCCACAGTTCTTAGGGAGAACTTGAAAATAGAAAAAGGAATGAAGGCTTGACATTTCTACGACTTCTGCAGCTCGTTCCAAGGATTGTACTACATAAATAATTTGTTAAATACAACAATTCTAATTTGCGACTGCGATAACCTCGGAGCTCTGGCAGGAGCATTTGTGACTACACTAATGCGGTCACTGCCTGTGCACGGTTCTCCACTTTAAATGGTTGCACACAGCGCATGCAGAGATCAATGGGCAGTGAAAAATCTGGACCAATCGATTACTCTGCGGCGGTTAAGCTGCTGAAACATATTTGGAGGTGCAGTCAATGTGTTGTTGGACGGGGTGGGCATGTTTTGGGTCTTTGCCTGTTTGCACGCCGGAGCACACAGGCGCGGGGTTAGGCGAGTGGAGGACTGCCATATGAGAACGGAGCTGATTTGGCAAGAGCTGGCGAGCATCCTCCACTTAATGTCAACCGCGGCACTAAACACCCCACACTGAGCTTTCAATGTGGCGCAAAATTACTGCTTCACCACCAGATTGGGTCAAAACAAGTCCCGGGCAGCGTTTCAGTTTTTACGGATTGGTTACTGTGATACTACAAATAGTCAAGTACATCTCGTTCAGCTCGGTGTATGCTGCGTACGCTCTAGCAGTACTTAATCGGAGAAAGCTGTTCAGATTGGGAAAAGCAGACATAGAGGTGATTCGTTTTTACAAGGCCAGCGTTTGAATAGAGTATGTTTATGAGTGTGTTTCTAGCTACTATGAGATCGAAAATATAAAAGAATTATGTAAAAAAATAACGGTTGAAAAAGCTCTATGTGCACCAACGGCAAATCTGAGTTTCACTTTTGAATGGATCATTTGTGACTTAGAAATTCTACAGCCCAGGAGCAGATGAGGTGAACTTGAAAACCAGTCAGGTCTGGTTCAAGTGTCTACACCAGTGTGGTATGTGGTCTTCTTCATTTGCTCATGGTATATGTCTTTTAAGACTTGATATTTCCATCATTTAGTTAGTAGTAAACTTTAGCAACACATTAGGTCTGTTTTAGGCATAATTTAAAGTGATAATCTGTCTAAAGTCTAAACCAGCAGTGCCCAAAGTTTTTTCCACGGCGGGCCAAACTAGGCAACGGAGTCGATCTTTCATTGCTGTGTGCTGTTGAGTAGGACATGCCGTTTTGGCATTCTTATGTTAGTCTATTCAGTCTAATCTAATGAATCAAAATAAATACTCCTTACACATCTAAGCACCATCTTGAGGGCCGAATCAAATCCCTTGAAGGGCCGGATTTGGGCACCCCTGGTCTAAATGTCTTACAAATGTAATACAAGTAAAGTGAGCGAATAAAATATTATTATACATTTCTTCTGAAGTGCCTCCCTTTGCTTAGTCTTTCAGAATTCATGTGGACCAATGAGACGAGCTTTCCTGTGTACTAAGACCAAGGAGGGGCTTTCCGGCACAATCAGGAGGAGAGGGAGGTAGGTTACTTTTAAAATGACTCTCTCCTCATTGTTCAAATTTACAGACTATAACTTTATAGTCTGTAATCAAATTAAAACTTTAATCAATTTTAATTGTCTTTCGACTGGTTTAGTCTTGATTGGATCTTGAGCTAAGCCTGGTGGTACTTGGAAGGTCATCTACTGAGGAGGAACTTGATGACAGAAGTTTGAGAACCAATTATTGTCTATAACTTTATTACTACAAGGTCACAAACCCATCCAGACTGAAGTGTACTTGCTAGTCTGATTTATACGAAAGCAAAGTGTGATATTTTTTCTTATCCACCAAGACTCACAATTCACGCTCAAACTGCAAAAGGGCCAGACTCATTCTTTGTATAAAATAGAAAAATGAAAAGCTGGTCAACCACTCAGCCTAATGCACTGAAGTATTTCAGCTATTACACACTAGGAGTTTTAATGGCCACAGTCCATCTCCCTGCGCATTCTTATTAGGAATTAAGCCCAAACCTTATGCATAATCAGCGGGTACATACTGTGTGCCTTTCAACAGCAGTCGCCTCCACAGCACAAAACATGCATGATTAAACATGTCAAGACATCCTAGAGGGGAAATTGATGTCATTAAAGCAAATTAAAGCACAATGGAGGTGCGTGGTTATGGGCTGCGTAGGGATTAAGGCAACAGTGGAGGGCTATACATGAGCGTACACTTTTCCTAATTCGTTTCGATGGAGAAATAGACATGCGGTTCACTTGTTTGCAAACATACACGACGACTACTGTTGAGATGGGGATTAAAGGCTTTGTGTGTCCACCTTCTCAAACTTGTCAAACAGAGAAAAGCAAGAACGCAATGTGTGCTACGTAACTAATCAATATTTGCAAGCATTGTAGAGTAGATCACCGTTTGCCATCACAATTACAGCTACAGTATTTTAATCATAATATTCTTTTTTACCACTACACATGCATGGTGATTTTGTAGGTAGTTGTAAATGACAATACAAACATACAGCCACGTAATACTGCATTTTTCATAGTCATTAATGCCGTTTATGTAATCACACTCAGAGCAGGTAAACATTTTTTTAACACATGCTTTTTCCTCATCAGTCAATCACTCTATGGCAGCCATTCCCAAAGTATGGATCGTTGTGGACCCCCCCTTATCATTCAAAAGATCCCACTGGGGCCCCCTAATAATAATAATTCCCTGTATTCAAGATTTGTAATGGCTTACAACCCAAAATGTTAGAACAAAGAAAAGAAAAGAACGAGTAGCAATGACTGCGGGCTAGATACTGATTTGAATGGGTAAAATCTAACACATACTGTACAAATTTCCTTCAAACCTCAGGGGCACTTCTTTTGCAGACAAGTTTTGGGGGGGCATTGTGCAAAAAAAAAAATCATCATGTGTTAGATTATCATGTAAAAATACAAATTGCAAAGTAGTGTCTTCGAACATGGATAAAGGTCTAATAATACAGTCTGTCTATCTACATGTACTGCATCTATCAAAAGGCATTATGTATTATGGACTTGTAAGACCCAGTGGCACATTACACCATCACACTGATAGCTTTTCTGACTACGCTGCCATGTTGTCGCCACAAGAGGCTGTCACACTGGTATAATTGATTGCAGGACTATTGCACCAGATTGCTTACATTTCTTCCATATTTACTGACTCACTACATTCCCTTCCTCTGCCGCCTTCTCCAGTTCAAATCATAAATCAGCCTTTTTTTTTCTCTCCTCTTTTATTATTTTTTTTCAGCAGCTACCAACTTAGTCTCAATCACGGCTGTAATTTGAGAGGCGCCTGATTGTGTTAGGGAGGAAGCTGATTGCAATGATGAGCAAAGAGCTACACCGAGGACTGGAAAGTGGGCCATCTACTTGCAACAAATAACGGCGTCAATATAAGCGTCGCATGATACAAGGTTGTGGAGAAACATCCAAAGCCACCGCCTCATCTCCCCCCCAAAAAAATGGTTTGACAAAATCCATCCGCGCCGCGACCTTGTAACGCGAGCCTCGTCAGCGGGTCGCGGCACAATATAAATCTTATTCAAGCGAGGTCGGGCCTGTGCTCAGGGTTAAACTCCTGTCTATTCACTGTCCTTTTCAGACCCGGCGTGATGCGAGTTGTTCTTTGACTATACACAGAGGCTAATGCAGGTAAATAGCTCGCATTGTGGACTCCATCGCCTGACGCGCCGAGCCTTCCGCGGCGGCTAGTAGCTCAAGTGGGCGAGAAATGAACCCCGTTATGTGCCCTGACACCGGGGCCCTGGTCTCCTCGCAAATAAAAACATGCGTCTCACTTACTGGCTGCCCGCGCCCGCAGCCCCATACATCAGCATTATAAAAGAGCCCCGGCAGCCTCGGGGTCAGCTCAATTTCCTCCCACCGTTATGAAGTATCAGAATCACAGCAAGAGGGGGCACCCACACACATGTAAAGAAATTATTTAGGCAGCAGCGGTGGATGGAGGGAGGGAGGGAAAAGAGAGGAGGAGGAGGAAGGGGGGGGAGAGGGGAATGAGTGTGTAACACAATGGGAACCTGTGACGGATCAGCAGGAGAGGAGCAGGCTCTTGTACTGTAAAGACGAATGGGGAGATGTGGGGGGCATTAAGCTCATAGCACATTTCAGGGCTAACTGAACATAGGAGGCTGTGTGGAGTTGAATATTTATGTTTGACGCACTGATTGCTCTGCTTTCAGACTGTAAAGTTGAACTGTAAGGGCTGGGTTGAGATAAACCAGTGGCATCTAGTTTTATCATCTGAAGATTTGTGTTACTTTTAAATTCAAGAGCGCAGGCATGGATTAAAATCTTACCTTTAACTGACTGACAAGTGACCTTTGTGCAATGTATTTTTATCCGCTTGTACGTTGTGGTGTGTTGGTAGTACTTCCTGTTTTATAACCGAATGTAGATACAGTATACAATTTAACTTAGTTTTAAGTGTTTTGCTGTAGTGGTCTATGAAACGGCGCGAAAACACCTCCAGAGAAAAGGCTATACAAAAGAAACAAGTACCAGTGCATTCAGAATATGCTCAACAACACGGTGGCTTTGATTCGAAACACCACAGATTGTGCATTGCTACACCATATTTCACTGACGAATCAATCAGCTTAATCTTAAATAAACTAAAGAAGGAATTGGAAATGTTTTGTTGTTTGGAGAGATAAGATTTCCATCTGGTGTACTTTTAATTTGCTGCTGTGACAGCTCGCCCAAAGGCACGGAATATAGTGGCCGGTGGTATAATGGGATTAAGCATTTGTGTTTAATAAGCTGATTTTGCCGGTGTAACCACTCAAGTGCAGTCTACAAAACTGCAGCAGAGCAATTAGTCCTGTAAAAAGACGACTGCAGAGTATGTGATGCCTACCATTTACAGTAATTAAATAGTGAGTTGTTACATGGGAATAACAGCCACCTAATGCTTTTTTTCCTCTTCTGAGCTGCGACTCCATTCGTCACACGCTCGGGCCATTTGATAAATTGCACACAAGTGTAAAGCTGATCCCGTGCATGGAGGGGCTGCGCGGCGGAGTGTTTGCTCGCCAGTCATCCTTGGCTGCCTCAGCGGCTGAGGTTTGACATCTTCAGCTAAGAGCCTGGGGAAATAACAGCAAATTCACTTAATGCCAGCACCTCATCTATCCCTCATACGGAGAGAGCAGAGAGAACGAGGGACAGGGGAGAGAGTAGGGAGGAGATTTCTCGAGGTGCTACAAAATGGCTGTGTGTGTTTTTCAGCGATGCTTCTGTCTAGTGATGGGATTAACAGCTCTTCCATGGGAGTCGAATCTCTGGGATCTGTTCATTTCAAAGAACCGTTCAGAAGACTGGATCCTTTTCATTTTTGTAAGAACTATGAAGTCAGTTTGTTACATCATATCATCTTAGAAGTAAATCCTGAGAGGCACGGGGTTTCTAAATCATCCAAGCTTAGAGCAGAACTGTCTTTTTCTTTTATACATGTATGAAAATAAAACCTGCACTATAATTCAAGAAAACAGGCTACAAGTATTACGCCAAATCATAATTGGTTGAAACACTTTGACTAGTGTAGAATAAAGATGTGGGGATTCGATATCAACATACATCTCTCCCTTCTCGGACAATGTAAGTCCAGAATTCTGCATCAGACTATTAGTTGCTAAGGAAGCCCCCAACCCAGTCCAGTTAATGATTTTGAATCCTTCGACATCCTACGACAAAGCTCTACTGTTAGGCTCTTGCTTGGGTTGATTCTGGTACATCCGAGTTCAACTACACAAAATACTGTCAGAAAAAGATCCGTTTCGTTTCACAAATGAGATCCAATCGAACGGTGGATGTTTAATAGTCATCCGAAAGATCAGATTCACATCACTCTCGCCGCTCTCTTTCTTTGCGCCCGGAGGAGGGTGCAGGTGTGTGTGTGTGTAAACAGAAAGAGCGCAGAGATCGGTGGCGGCACACCAGCTGTAATTTGCACTCAACTCTGACCCGGTGTGGAGCCAGGCCGCCTGTGATGCCGCTCTAAGCCTTTCACAGTGACAGCCCAATCTGGTGCGGGGCGTGTGGGAGGTCGAGGCTGGAGATGCATGTGTAGCGACAAATGTACACAGATCTGCAGAGGGTTCAGCTGCGCTCTCCGACAAATAGGGCTGGATAACACGGTGCTAAGTATTTAGATTTGAAAACTGAGCTATTCAACATTTGACATCAACTTCAAGGAATAGAAAAGATAGTCTCATCACAATGTAACCGCAACAACAGTTCCAAGGTGAAGGATAAATGAATTATTATGGGTAATTTTATAGATTTACACTATGTCTCTCTGAAGGTAACACAGAGTAGAACTGCACACTCCGCCAAGGATTCCTAATAAGCTCTGTGCTCTTGTTTATTTGGTTGGGACAGTGCATGTTAATGAACACACATGAGAACCATGCATGTAAACACACCACTCGGGATTGTGGTTTCCTTCTGGTGCACCCGGAGGAAACCTACGCAGACTTGGGAAGAACATGCAAACTCCACACAGAAAGGCCCCGTCCTGGTCCGGGATCGAACCCGGGACCTTCTAGCTGTGAAGCACGAGCGCAAACCACTGTACTACTGTGCCGCCTACTGAGCTTGCTTAGCGACTTCCTGCTAGCTTCCTCGGGAAACGGCGGTTTCCTATTCTTGTTTATGCCTATGACGAGTTAGCCGTGTCTTGTTGAAATAACTAAATATGTAAACCGTACATGCAGCCGTTTGATAATCACTTACAATTTTTACACAGAATGTAAATACTTCATCAGAGGAGGATTTTATGTTTGCAAATGTTGATGTTTTAGCCCAGAAACTACAGGCTAACGCTAAATTAATGCTAACAAATGGTAAAATAGCACCACAATCTGAATTAATTTTTATGAAACACACTGCTTAACATTTCATTTTTCCTCTGTTTTTTAAATCTTATTTGACTTTTAAATTTTATGTTTAAATACGGACAGGAAGTGGACTTTACCCTACACTGGCCAACAGGAAGTTAGCCAAAACGATTCCGTGCACAGAGCCCATGACTCTGACCATATTGATTGACTAATATGCAGCACAATATCTCAAAGTCTGGAGGCAACTCTGAATACAGTTCGGGAATAGCCACCGTTGCCATGGAAATCCGCCATGTTAGCGAATACTAGCAAACGTTATTCATAGGCTAACATTGTGTAGAAAGAATCAAAAGTGTAGAAAGCGCACAAATGTTCTCAAGCCGTCATCTGTGCTGGGTTATTATAGTTTGAGCCCAGTACAAATGGGAACTTTTGTCAATGATGGACCACTCCTGTACAACTCATAACTTACGCAAACACACTATTATTATTCTAGAGCTGTTTACTTTGGTTTAATTGTACTATTATGCTGCTGTGCCCATGCAATTTCCTGTGCGGATCAATTAAAAAGAATGTCAAAGATTTGTGGACAAAGAAAATGGCCCAAACGGCTCAGCTCTGATCTGACTGCATAAAAGCTACATTTCAGCGTCTAAAATAAACTTTAATTGGCCTTCCCTTTCTCACCAGTTCATGATCACCACTTAAACCGCCAGATTAATGCCTTTCTATTTTGGTCTGCTTGCCTCAGTCATTGACAAACACGAATGCTTGCAGGTATGCTTGTGCATGTTTGCGCAGGTGTAAGTGAGCGTGTCTGTGGGGAGTGCTGTGGAGCCAGAGGTATAATGGCCCCTCTCCATCTTTGTGTGAGGTATTTGGAAAGCATGTGGCGGAGCAGGGAGCAGGGAGCGGGGAGCGAGGAGCGAGGAGTGGGGAGGGGGGCTCGGGGCCTGTGCCGAGATAACGTTGGTGGGTAACAGCAGGTTCGTGATAGGTGCCTCCTCGTTCCCCCCCAAGGGCTGTTTGCAGTGCCTCTGACCTCAGATGGATGACGACTACAAGGCTACAGCACGGAGAGCAAGCCCAACAACTGCTTCATCGCAAGTGAATAACATAAAGCACATTTTACGAAGCTATGATTCCGTTTTTGGAAACCATCAGACATATTTAAAAGATGTGTGCGCCGTAAATGTCTTTACTCACTTTACAGCTTACGTTCAGGTTACAGAATACTATTTCAGGTGGAGCAGGTGCCAATACAGCTGTGTGGGAGAGAAACAGTTTTTATAAAATTGACAAATGTGGTTCTTTTGTGGACATTATTTTTATTTGATAGTAATTGCATTCACAAACCTGCCATATCATTCTTTTGGCTGAAAGTCCTTCCTACTGGCCAACATCATGCACATGTTTCTGAACGCCTTTATGAGAAAATAATTAGACTTTAGAATACGTTCTGACACAGAAGACATTGAACTCCGTGACAGTTTTTGTTTCATGTGGATTGGCCCAATAATGACAATAAACGAAGTTAGCACTAAACTAAGGCTAGAAATATGCCTTTTGATAGTGACCAACTTACCATAGTGACCAGGATAGAATTTTCAGCTGCCCTCCACCTCAATTTTAAAATATAGCGTTTTATTTATTGACATTCTCTGTTAAACCATTATAAAAATGTTATATGTTGCCTATCTTTAGTTCAGCATCATAATAACATTGGGAAATATATATTGGCAAAGGACTGGTAAAGTGGCATTAAAGAATATCAGGATTTTGGGAGTAAACAACTTGCCGTTGACACCGGGATGAGTTGTTCGTCGAATATGTTAACAGCCGTTTAAATTACATCGAACGCACTGCCTCCCTGTGATCTTGAAGGGCGTCACATGAAACGCGATAAAGACACACTCTCATTTTCTTACTTTTACCCAGTACCCCAGAGTTGTGCGTTCGTAGCAAAACACCTCACAGACTTTTGCTCAGATGGCTCTGTTTGCGAGAAGAACTAATGGTAATTCACCCATCAGACACAACGAACTGAATAACAAACTGCCATGTAAACAGAATTTTTCAATTACTTTTAACTCAACAACAGCCATAGCGGGAATAGACCTAATCACATCAGTTAATGCTGTCGCAGTTTTAGAGGCAGCTTAATAGAAATTTGAATCACAAGTGTTTTGTTGGCTGATAAAATGGAGTTTCTATCTGAGCAGGCTTTTGTGCGGCTGCGAGATGAATAGGACAAAACGCTGTTATTGTAAAGGCTATAGCCGCGCGCACAAAGATGGATAATATCGTTAAAAGCAGGAAGCTATACGGCTCACAATAGAAACAACCCAGGCAACCGGTATCAACAACAAATCCACAAAAGCGCATATACCTGGCTACAAAGCTCCTATACTTCATTTAATCTCTCCAATGCAAATGACTGGGAATATTAAAACACCGCCAGCTGTCAAAACATACCCCTTGTATTATAAATCTACATTTTGCAAACCCAGAGTCGCTGAAAACTGCTGACAAGACACACATCGCTAACTAACTCTGGACATTTTATGAGTGAAAAATTAACTGCCCGGAGCACCTCAGTAGTCACAGCGGTCTCCGGCTTTAGCGCGGCTGGTAGCTGCTTTTTATTGATTACGGTGTCCATTTTATTTTTAATACGCATCTATTAGGCTGACCTGCGGAGTGAAAATTATAGCCTGGCACAACATTCAGCCATTTAACAAGGTTTTCAATGCACTGTTGGGACACAAATGATTTAATATGGGCTACCGACACTGACAAAACACTGCTTGATTTCAGAGTGCATAAAAGGATGAGATTCAGAATAACAAAGCAACAAGACGGTGAAAGGAATCCTACAAGCATGAGCAAGAAGTTGAGCTTTGAACAATAATTAAGTAATTCATTAATTAATGAAGTATCAGGCCAATCAGTCCTCAGTGAACAATAATTTGATGTTATATTGTTAGCCCTGGACTTATGCCATAGCAATCCTCTACCTCAGTCAATTCAACTCAAAACAGATTGATCACATGACATCTTTCTTAACATTTATTTAATTTCTGAGAACATGTCTTTCTATTCCTGCTGCAAATTTCCCACTCGGCTCCCAACTGCGCCCCATCAGCCCCTAGCCTCCGCACCTGAATCTGACACGCACCACCTCTCTTCCTCCTGCCTCCATCACCACTAGAGACAGGCTTCAACCCTACCCACCTTGCTCCCAGCAGCCTCTGGGGCATGGGACAATTAAAACACCAGGCAGGAGCTCTGTCGTCTTGACGTGCCGTATTCCTCGTGCGGGGCGAGCTCCGGAGAGCAGGGTGGGGGTGGGGGGCAGGGAAATAATATAGTGTCTGTTGTAGTTGGGATCAACATCGGGGTACGGTGCAAGGCTATGGCAGCTATCAACACCACGAGGAGCAGAGTATGCGGCGTGGTGGTGGTGGTGGTGGTTGAGGGATATTTTTGGCTTATTCACACATTACCTCACAGCTCACGAGGCAATGCGCTTTATTCCGGTGTCGGCCAATTACGAGGCTGCCCCGTCTGCCCTTGACAACGCACCCTAACCCACCATACAATCCCGTGTCAAAACCTTCGGCAGGGATTTTTCACCCTCCAGCACCTTTTAAAATATTTAGAAGAAACATCTGAATACACCTAGGGGTCGGCCGGGTCCCACTTTAGATAGATATCACGGAGGAGGGGCTGTCTTCTCATCAACATCGCATTGTAGTGGAACCCCCTCTCCCCTCGTCTGTCCCGGGGTGGCCGTGGGGGGGTGCTCAGTCAGGGTTCAATGGCCGCGGCGCCTAGGGTTGGCCCGGGACGCACCGCTAACATAGCGCGGGGCTAAGCAGGTGTCAAGGGAGTTTCCCCTCAATTAAACAAAGGTAAAGTAATGGCTCTCACCGTGGCAGCGGCTTGAATACATTAGTCATGCTGTCACTAAGGACACAGACGAGTAGAGGACGACAGGCAGACGCAGGATCCGGGAAAACTGCCTGTGCAAACTGTCAAGACGGCCAATATTTGTTCAGAAGTAAAGTCATTGAAATGGTCAATGCTGCAATAATGAAGAAAAGACACACATCATGCCAATTGAAATATATAATAAGGCTATTGTGAGTCATAACAACTGCACAAGCATAAAACCTTGGCAAGCCATTCCTATAGTGTCTGAATAAGCACGTGTTATACTGTATAGGATGATTTAGTGAAATAAAAACGCATTAATTACAGTAGATCAGGCATACCCAAAGTGCGGCCCGGGGGCCAAATACGGCCCTCGGACCAATTTTTGGTGGCCCAAAATCTCCTTGTTGAATTGGCAAGTTTTTCTGCAGGTTTAACAGGTTTTCTGCACAATTAAAGCCTCAAAAACTCAAATTTAATTGTGAGACAGGTTCCAGACTAACTAAAGGTGTGGGGGGGAAGGTTTAAACCTCTCATTAAATCAACCCAGTTGATTTTGGACTGCGCTGGCCACCGATCTGTGGCCCTCCATGCTATACCCACTTCAATATGTGGCCCTCGATGAAAAAAGTTTGGACACCCCTGCAGTAGATGGTACATAAATATACAAAAATATCCAACTAGGGACTCCCTCTGAACATATTTTGGGATACTTTCTCAATAAAGATAATCAAATGATATTTTTGCAAACTGGCAAAGGAAAAAAAACATCATCATAACATATTTTGAGAGATTACACATCAAGTAGATTTAATTTGTATTTTTTGGCAGATGTTTTTGTAGCTTCTCGTTCATTTCTTGACATTGGAGATGCTCAATATTGTAAACAACAATTCCAATCCCTAATCCCCATGTCTCACATGATTCCACAGATTCATTCAGACTGTTTCTATAATAATAGCACTAACAATGATTCGCAGTGACTCAAAGAATACATTTTCCACCGCTTTATTGATGCATCGAAATTTTCCATGAAGCTTTTTGATACTAAAAACAAATAAATATGGCTTTCATTGTGATAGACATTTCAAACTAACTCTCAACTTAAAACAGCAGCTTATCCATACCGCTTTGATCGTGCCCTATACTGTGACTGAACGCAGAGAGACATGCACCATTTTGTAAACGTACAGTGACAGCACCCCAACAGGAAAACCTTTTTCACTCTTTGTTACACAGACTGACGCAACATTTTGAAAAATACTGAAATTTAACCTTAATCAAAGAGATACCATCGCTTCTCATTACCGCGGATCTAATGCGCTCGCGATAACAGCCCAAACAAAACATACGATCCGAAAGCTCTGTTATAATACACATTTCAGTGGCTAAATAAGAACTATAAAGGCAGCATTTTGTACGGGAGTGGCCGGGCTAATGAGTTTGGGCTGGCCGTGTGAGAGGATGACACAGGAGGACACCCGATCCTTGTTGTGTTAATTAAAGCCCACTGAAATGATGCTGCAGCTGAAAAATGAGAGTGACCCACCGTCGCAGCCGGGGAAATTAATCAGTGTTTTCAAGGTAAGTCTGAGAGGGGAGAAAAACACACAGTTCACATCCAAATAACAAGCAATTATCTGATTTAGTCGAAGTACTGAGGAGGCAATATTATCACATCAGCGTGTCAAAAGGTGCCACGGTTTATCTTCCCAAATTGTTTTACCGACTGTCACTGGAGGAATATTAATTACATGTCGGCTGTCTATTTTAGAAGCTACAATGCCCAAAAGTGAACCCAAACATTAATGAGTCTATTAATCACTTCATCTACATCAGTTGGCAGCTGTGAATGGAATTACAAAAAGCTAAATTTGCCAAAAGTCCAACTCTGGTGACCTTTGAACAGTGTAGTATGGCTGCTGCAACAATCATATGAAGTCTATTCTATAAATGGCTGTTCTTAAAGAGCACTATGAATTACCGGTATCTACGATTATTTTGGTGAACAATTAATCGGCTGATTATTTTTATGAATAATCAATTCGTTGTTTGGCTGCAAAAGGGGCATGGAAAATGTATATTCTATAAACTGTTTTTTTTCACATGAAGCTAAAGTGACGACATTTGAGTACATTACTTAAAGGGACTATACCTGATTTTTGCCTAGTAGTTAAAAGAAACCCTTTTTTAGTATATTGCAAACTCAGATGTTTCTGGAAATATAAAAATAAAGCATTTATTGTAAATTTCATAAGTTGGCAGGCTAGTTTTCTTGCATTTCTGTGACTATGAGCCTAAAAAGTGACCTTGCCAGTTGCGAAATGTGCTTATAAAGTCATATCTACACGACACTATTTTAGAAATCTGTTAGGAATGAGTTTGGACCACAACTATCAATTCATTTAACTTGCTCCCTCTTCCATTATTTGTAATTTAAAAAAAAATCAGGTATAAAGGGTAATGGGCCTCATTCATGAATGTTTTCTTAAGAGCCACTTAAGACATTTCTGAAAAATCGTAGGTTTGATTCATGAAGCGTTTTCAAGAAGACCAAAATCCTCTTAAAGAGAGATGCCCCAAATTCACTTCCCCTCATTATCAAGACTTTGACATTATATTGACTATGGAAATACAGACACACCCTCTAAACATCCATATATGGGCATGACAAGAGCATGAGGCAGTACTCATTTACATTTACTTGAGTACATGTAAGTAACTTTTTGAAATACCTATATAACCCTACTCTTATTGTAAATAGCCTTTTGTCCACAGTCCCCTCCTCTGAACCTGCCCAGAGCAGAATGGCTACTAACGAGCTGCAGCCGTCACCGGTCTCTGCTCTATACCACCTCTGATCACTCTTCTCTCAAAAAAATATTTTTAAATGAAATCAGTTTTAGGAATATGGTACTCATGCTGTGAAAGGCTTAGAATTTTTGGGTCCATTTTGAATGTGATAATATTCTAAAACTGCAGATTTTCTGTGCGCAAGAGTCCTGACTGTTCTCTCAAAAGAACTCTTTCAGCTAAGAACACATTTTGTGAATGCCAAAAAGCCTTAAGAACAAATTTGTGCGCAAGCTTGTTTCATGAATGAGGCCCTATATCTGCAAGATGATCCTAGTACAAGTTTCACAATATGTGAATATGCCATCAGAACCTCTGGAATTCTGTCTGGGTTTATGAATGTGAGAGGGAGAGAGTCCTTTTATATTCATTTCCAAACTGGTGTCGCCATCGGATCTGTCAACCCTCAGAGTGAGGCTCATTCTGCTCTGATAAGACAAAGGTCTGGAGATTTATCTTGTATCTGGGGACAAAGAATAACTTTAAGAGACAAAATAGTTTAATCTTCAAGAATACAAAATTTGAATGTAATTCTTGCCCTGTCTGAGCCTGCATGTGCCAGAAACGATTCATCGATTACTAAAATAGCCGACAACTATTTCAATAATCAATTAGTCATTTCTAATCTATTTGTTTTTTCAGCCGTACATTTCACCATGTCATATTTTGTTCCAAGTAAATTACACCCTCACTGACACGCTCTCTATTATACTATGATTTGTGTCAGTCAATAAAAAACAAAAGAGTGATTTCTCAGACATGTTTGTAGCAGAACGCCAGAGAACCACTAGGAACATAACATTTGCGAGGCACTAATTGTAAACACATCCACACAATGCATTGAAAACATCATATTTTTGCATGTGTCAAAATGTCCGTCACATAAAACAGAACGCTGCACAACACAAGCACTTCTTTGTCACACTGCGATTGTTGAACTGCTTAAAAAAAAACAAAAGCGTAGCAATAAACGGAGCACTCCCCCGCCGCTATCGCACACTCTTTTAGTCGATCTGCCAAAGCTAAGTGATAAAAAATGAGTCTTATAGCAGAAAAATGTCAACAGCAGCAATAAAACCATCCTTTGTCAGGCTGTAGGGCTGCTCGCCGTGGTGGATTGGCGCGGCTTGACGGATAGCTTCACAGTGGAGTGGGGTGTCCGGCTCTGGCTTTGATGAAACATGTCAATGCACGGACACATGAATGCACCACTGTGTCCACCATTTTCTCCTCCCCATGCTCTTGACACCAGCCGAGAGAGAGACGCAGTAAATACAGACACTGCTCCTGCACTGTATAATTCAGGGGCTAAGCCTGTCTTTTATCTGGCACGACAGCTTTAGCTCCTGTTAAAAATCAAACAACCAAAAAAAAATAGAAAGATTGAGTTTATTATACTGACGGAGAAGGGAGGAATGCAGCTGAAACATGAGTATGGACCATTTTGTTGTTGTTATGATAGAGATTAGGTTTGCATCTCACACGTCGACTGAAAATTAACAATGGACTAATTGGAGCGATCGCTGTTGGGGTTTCCTTCTGCAGCTTTCACTGGATATTTTGGTGAATGGTTGGTAAACAGAGATGTATTCAGTAGCGCAGTTCATCTAAGTCACAGATTTAAGCTACAGCATAAGGGAAGCATTGCTTTGTTTGTGAACAATGACTATTAATAGAACTAGGGCTGCACAATTAACCGATATCAAATGGACTTCGCAATTTTAAATACCGTAATAACCTAACCCCAAAGAGAGAGGTTCTTCTCCAGAATTTCATGAAGCTGAAAGATAATAAATAGTACCACAATGTATAATAGCAGTTTTAGACGTATATTTTGCTCACAATACAAGGGTTGGGACAATAAACAATAATATTGGTAATCACGATGAGCATTTGGCTAAACAAAGTGCTCACACGCTACACTGTCACTAGCTACAGCAGAACCGAAAGTCAACTCACCATAAGAAATTATCGTGATGACATTGTGAATCACAATCATTTTGTGCAACACAAAAAAAATGCAAAAAATAACTAAATCACAAACCAAATTTCAATTTTTGTCAAAATCATCCAGAGCAGACCTACATAGAACTGATGTTATTTAGGCAATACATTCCTGTTGCCTACCAAAGCCACGAACGTGACACCTTTGCAATTGCTCGTATTGTAGCCTACTTCTTCCTGAAGCCAAGGAATCGAGAGCTGGCACCGGAACATCCTGATCTAATGGACATTCCATTGAGACCTTTTTGCTGCTCTTTAAGTCATTATTGGACACAGGCTTTTCCATTGTTACCCCCGTGTGTTTGTCTTAACACACACTACAGGATTCTTCATAGGCAAAAATTCTTCAGTCTTCATCTGTACTCTGTAGTTGAAGTGTAGGACGTTTCAATCTTAGTCCAAAGATCGTCGTCAGCTTAATGAATCTTAATAATCATTAAGCTAACTGAAGAATTTTTGCCTACGATGGACAACTCCTGTACGACTGAGAACCTACACAAACTACATTCTTTTTTTTATTTCACCATTTTCCTTTTTGCCCTATTCTAAACAGAGGAGCTGGCTCCAACTACAGCAAACATGGCTGCGCTTCTGGGGATGGGGGAAGCCACGCCCCCACCATTGTTAATTCACAGTCTATGATTTCAAAACACTGCCATGGACAGTAACCGCTTAGACAAAATTCACTGCTAACACATGCACTTTAGAACATATTTATTTGTAGAAATTTAAACTACGGGGTTGGCACCTTTTAGACGTATTTTTTATTGCCATGAATATGGTACAACCTAAAAAACTGGCCTTTTTTATTTGATCATTGTGATTGAGGTTATCTTTTGTTTAGTGTTTTAAGATTGCCCTTTGTTGACTACTGTATGAGTGAATAATACTGATTCTTACTTGTTCTTACTTGTCCTGCCATTATAAAAACAGATATTTCTGGACTACAAAATAAATAAAATTCTTGGGGGGAAAAACATTTCTAAAAAGAGGACTGCGAAACTCAAAAGCCAAGCCATATATCTTGCTAGCTACTGTACATACCAACAGTACAGCAAGATCAGAGTCCCTATTACCCAAATTATCCTTTAAACGTTAATGCAAACCTGATGACTATGGCACAGCTCTTTGAAGGCACTTGAGGGAAAATGAGTCAGTGGATGTGCAGCACTCCTTCAGGCAGCAGCCGGTAATACCAGGCTCACAGCAGTCGTTTCCATCCTGCTTCATGGCAACTTACCGAGAGCCGTCTGAAGCGATCGGTCAGAGGGGGAGAGAGAGGGAGGAGTGGAGATATGCACTCTCAGATTAGGGGCCAGCGGAGGAGAAAGGAGGGCAGCCCAGTCAGCACCTGCTCCCAGACTCCACTGCAGCCCCTCGGAGCTGTCAGGACCAATTAATTACATCTATCTCTTAACACTCACCATTAGGCTGTACAGCAATAAACCAGAGGAGCAGCGACTGGCCACCTCATTGTACGAAAAAGCACTATATATCATTGGGAGAACAGCTATATGAAGGAAAAATCCATTTCCAAAAAACGGTAGATAAGAAGATCATACAGACGCCAAGTGTAGGGATCAGTGTTAATTTAAGGAGAGACACTGCAGGCAAAACTTTTTTCCGTTTTGTTTAGTCAAGTGATATTTCTGCTGGAAAATTTGACTAAAGTTGAATTAAAAGTAGTTGACGAGGCTAAATCTATGACTAAAATCCAGATATTTACGTAGGCTCACGAAAACTAAATAAAATGAAAGATGGGTCACTGAAAGAGCCTCATAGTTTAAATCCACTGCCAACAGGAACAGGTCTGCGCTTTTCTTCGTGTGGGAGAAGCTCCATGAACCAGAGAAAATCCTGCTTGAATACAATCATAGGAATGTAATGTTGACCACATTAATAATAGATTTAGTCGATTTACAGGACATTTTCCTCGACTAAATTGAAAAAGAACTGTTTGACTAAATGTTGACCAACATGTGTAATGTAAATCACATTATTGTCAAGATTAACACTAAAGCCAAATAAAATGTTAAAAAGTGATGGGGATTAGTAGTTTCAGAGGAAGCTTTGTTAATTCATGAGATATATTTTTCTACTTTCATCGTTATCTTTATGAGCTCTAAAAAAAAATCTGTACTTCTTAACAGCAACAGTAAGTCAAGCTGAAGACACTACATTACTCGTAAAGCATTATCAAGGGAGGTCAAATGGCTATGAGTAACTCACCAACCATAATAATGAGACACCACTGAGGGCTGTAATCACTTTTAGTCGGTAATGGATGATTCAATTCAGCCATAAAAGAACCAAGTGTGTCCTTTTATCTGAAACTGGACACTGTATACTGTACAAGTCATACAGATTAAACCTTGTTAATCATTCATTTTACATTCCTATCATTTTATGGGTCATGTGACTGCGATGTGTTTCTACTACTCGGCCAAGATTTAAAAAGCACATATATCCTGTGAATGAATGTTGTTAAGACGTACAACAGTGTATTGCAATAGATTTACTGGCAGTACAGTGCAACCTAATATCTCTGACACTGGCCCAGTGTGTGCTGTTGCGCTGGAAATAGGCAGCTTTTTGTTTGGACCACACAGCTGTCAGTGGCATAACGGATCCAGTCAGTGTGACTCACAGAAGCGTTTTCCTTGGCCTGACACGGCATCAGCGCTGGAACAAGAGGGCTGTGCTTCGGTGCCAAGACCCCGGAGAATACCGCTGTGATGCACAACTGCAGAGGAGCGAGCCACAGAGGCCAAATCATTAAATACCTTGTCAGTGTTTAGAGTCTCCAGCACTGCGGCCCTAACACCATTAACGTCCTTCCTTATAATCCAATTATGAGTCATGTGTGTCTGCATCAATCAGCCATTTTCATTTGAGCCCTGCTCTTCTTTATCACCGTTACTGCTGCAGTAATTGAGGCGGTGCTATGGAGAGGCTGTGCAGTTTACCTCCATCTGGGAGGTCAAGAGGAATGCAATTGGTCCACAATGATTGTGCTTGGGCTGAATATTTAGCAGTGATTAGACTAAGCCCTGTAGTGAGCCATGTGGTGGTGGAACAAAGGGACGCGCCGCGGGGTTTGGAGGAGAGGGGAACCGTCAGAGCAGGCTACTTCAAAACAGCACTGTGTGAAAGATTTACTGAGAGCCTCTGTGGTACTGGAAAAACACATGCAATATGTGATATCTTTGTTCCCTCCAGCAAAGGCCACTTCACTTGGGTTATTTGCGAAACTGCGAAGGCAATTGAAACAAAGATTACATTTACCAGCACAGAGTCACTTCTGCTGTTAAACTAATTCTGTTATTTTAAACAACATATTGCAATTGCGCATTTCCACAAGACAACAATGGTAAGATGGTGGCACCGAAACCTGAGCCAAGTATGTAAAGTACGTCATCTGCGTACTGACTTCCATTATATTTGCACTTGAGGATCACGCACATCCTACAGGCAGCAGCATCTACTTCTTCAAGAAAATCCTTGAGTTAGGCATTTGTATCTTGCCAGGAGAACACAATCCTGTGTATTATCCTCATATACTATTTTCTGACTACATACGGTCAGTTATATCATATCTGATATAATAATTACCATTTTCCTGCCAACAAAACAGATCCAACAAGCTAGTCACAGCAAGACTAGAAATCATCTGCGGTAACAACAATAAAAAAAAAAAAGAATTGTTCACAACTCCAACAAGGCAACTGAATGTAATGTTGCTCTATCAAATTAACTACATGCTTGAACAGTCTGAAATCAATGTGTCCTCTCTGCGTGGTGTACAAGCTAATTTGAAGGATTACAGACAGTTACAGTGGAAATTGAGAGGAGACAGTAATGATTAAACTGGCATTGGCGCAAAGGCATTTATTTTCAGTATTTGCTGTGAGGCGGGAGGTAATCTATACAGCTCGAAGGGAGGCAGTGCAAAAGATACATTAATAAGAAACACAAAATGGCTGAGCGGATCCCCCCGCAGAGCGCCTGGCACTTCCCCTCATCAGCGATTGTGATATTTACACAGAATCTGCAGCGAGAGCGAACGGGGAGGAATGAAGACAAAATTAATCTATGCGAGTGATTAGCTTTCTACATGGAAGTCTTTTCTGGCGCCGATCTCTAAGGGCTCGCAATGAAAAACACAAATCGTTAATAGTCATTGCAAGTATGTAACAGAATGCTCTATGACAGGTAATCCTCTAATGGTTTTGTCTTATTCATTAAAGCTCCCTGACCCAAACGTGATGTGACCGAACAGTTTTGAACCGGATCTCGATTGTGAAAAGAGTAAATGGACTCGAGAATCAGCACAACAGCAGAGAAGGCATATAAATGATTTGGCAGACATTTGTAGCCTCTTTTCATCATCAGAGGGAAGAATAAAAAACATCCCCATCATAATTTTTGAATAATTTTAGTAAGAAATGTGCCTGTCTGTGTAATATATTCATGATAAAAAGAGATCTAGCTGAATTCCTAGCACTACTAAACAGTCTGAAGTCATGATTTGTGTATTTTCTCTCAAGTGGTAGTGCCCCGGGATGTGTCGGCGAATCGCAATTCTAATCGCAATCACGGCGTTCAGAAAAATCTCAACAATTTTTATTCCCCGAAAAGGTCCATCCCTAATCTTCCGTGGAGTTTTCTGAAAGCATCCCTCTCCCTCTGTGCGCTTTATTTAACTGCGTAGCCTCCTAAAGCACTCACTTGTCACACTGACAGATGCCGGCACGTCCACTGACCTAAATCACTTTCTTCCAGCACATTAACCCCCGTGTCCCGGCACTTTTTTACACCAAACACAATGATAATGAGCCACACCGAATCCCAAACAAATACACAAAAAAGGAATCGCTCGCTTTTGAAATGAATAAAATGCCAGAGCTGTCAAAGAAAAGCAAACTGTCAGGCTAAATAAATCACAGCTATCTGTCGTTGGTAGGATTTATTCTGTCCAGCATATAGTGACAAATCAAATGTGTGAAGAGAAGAAAGCCAAAAGAAACAGTTTTTTCTCCCAACCTTGCTGCAGCCAATGCGGATAGGATCAATACTGCTGTAATTACTGTCGGGCATGCTTATGAAATACAATAATCATTCATTAAAATGTAGACAGTGAGAGCAGGGGGCCGGCTGGGCATCAGGGCTGTGTGTGGGGAGGGGCTGAACTGGCGTAAATGATTCATGGTTTGATATCTCTGCTGTATAATGGGTTCCTCCGGGGAGATGCTGGGACTGACTGAACCAACAGGGTTACTGCTGCTGCTGCTGCCACCGCTACTGTCACTGCCCAAGATTAAAAAGCCCTGCCTACCATGAAAAGCCCACTGAGTGAAGACAGAGAGGCGCGGATGTGCTCGCGCTCACATGAAAGGCAGACGGGCTTGATTCAATATTGGACGGACAATGTATCCGAGGGCATGGCCAGACGAAAGAATGTATCAAAAACCCTGGTGGAGGGAAAACACAGTCTAAAGGGAATACAATACACTGTTACTAAAGCCACCCGCTAACATCCACACAGCCACCCCCACCATGTGAAAAAAGAGAGATTAGGGTTGAAACGTGTTGGGCTAATCATAACATAGACAGTTAAGAGCCATCTTGCATAATTAAATGCTTTGCACTAGCACCTAATGCATACTAATTTGGAACAATCCACTGGTGGAGTTGGCAGAGCATGACGCTGTCTGTAAAGGAGTGGCCCCTTCTCTCACTGTAGTGTGTGTGTGTGTGTGTGTGTGTGTGTGTGTGTGTGTGTGTGTGTGTGTGTGTGTGTGTGTGTGTGTGTGTGTGTGTGTGTGTGCGCGTGTGCCTGTGCGTGTGTGTCAGTGGTGATTTGCAGAGCAGTATGGTGTTAAAGGTCAGTCAGTGGACTTGAGAGAAAAGGTCAGGCATTATTACAACATGACTAAATAAACAAGCTGCTCACAGCTTCAGTCAGCTCTGTGCTGCATGTATCCACTACCTGTGTGTCTGCTGCTAGGACTGAGTCCTTGTCTTTATCCACACGCCCCTCCAGCTCAGACAGCTGACATGAGGACTGTCATATCCTGCCTAGATTCTTATCCCCGCCAGCGTTATTGCTCTCTTCCTCCTGTTACAAACACACACCGACACACAGAGCAGAGAGGAGAGAGGCTGCTGAAGCGTGCTTTAAAGCACATTAATATTAATTGCAGCACTAGCAGGAGTGATACAGCAGACAAGATGCCCCTGTGAGAGAGTGGAGCACAGGCAGCCCTGCTTTTTGTTCTGAGTACTCCTCATGTTGGACGGCTGTGGTGAGGCGGCACAATGATGAGAATTTCATCTCTGAATCCTTGTTTTATATTAGAAAAGGGCCTACCCTCGCTGTCAAGGGGAATTTGTGTTTGTGAGCAGCTACACTGTAGGCGTGAGCAGAGTGATAAAACGAAGCTGGATGAATTATAGGCTACATCAACAGCAGTACAAATGTGCTTCAAATAACAGTGAGTGCATAAGTGATCCGGCTTTTATCTCTGCTGCTACTGCTGCTGTCGCCGCCTCGGCTACCGTTTTATGTCCTCTACTCTGAACTCAATATTCTGGGAGCAATGGGCTAACCATTTAAATAATCTGCTGTCCGGCAGGGCACACCGGCCTATTGAGAGTAAAACACACATTTAGTTGACTGCAGTGAAACCATCTCCTCTCAGTTTAGTGCCGCCTCTGGAGAAATGGTGTGCGGCCGCAGGCATCAACACATGACAGCTCTATCTCCACACCTTCATTTCTCCCTCAGCCTCCTTTTGTCAACTCCTATTGAGCCTGCGCCTGCTGCCGTCTCACAGCACCGTGCGGTTTTGTGCTCCTGTTCCGATTTCCCTCAAGACTCATCAATGCTCCATTACCAAGTCAAATCAGGTGGTGCTGCGGAGATTCACCGAGGAGCCGCTCTGCGAGCAAAGACACACACAGACATTAGAGCAGGCAGAGGACAGGTTCTCCAGGGCTAAACACCTCAGACTGGCTGATGTGGCAGACCTGGTACATCTCTATGGTAGCTGACCAGACTCTGATCCCCTGGGCTTTGTACTCACACATTATTGTCTCTCATTTCATGTGTCACAAACAATTAAAACACAGCCGTCAAACAAGGCGCCCCAAGGGCCCCCCCACAGCCAACCGCTCCGCAAACAAAGCACAAATCAAAAGTGAAATATACACATCCTCTATCATTCAACAACAACTAAATTCTTTAGACTTTCCCTGTAGTCATCTTATGGCAACAACAAATCCTCGGCTGTGCTTCTGTGGACTAATACATTTGAGGGGGCAAATAAGAAGTGTCCTTTATGTCTTAGCCTGTTGTTGTCTACATCATAACGACAGCAGCTGCACGAGACAGAGAAAACTCCAGGGAAGAATGAGACAGAGCAGGAGAAAGGCGAGGTGATAGAAGAAGACTCTCACAAGGCTGCAGCTGATTACCACAGAAGAGTAGTGCTAAATACAAAGAGCGGCAGGGGGCGAGGGAAGGTCTCTGGAGGCGATGGATCCCTGTGTGTGACGCAGAACAGAGACAGGTTTATACTATTGTTGTCAACTTCTTCACAATACATCAGAGCTTTAGTCTCTCTGAATAACCGCTTTATGAATATGTGCTATATAATTTAATAGCCAACATTAGCATAGATACATATTCACTCAACAATAAAATGATGACTTTAGGCACCACCCAGAAAATGTAGGTGTCTAATTAGATGCTTGTCGGAGTCCAAAATTGACCACTTATGTTCTTCTAAATCTAAGGAGACACTGCAGGCAATTTTCAGGTTTGAAATAGTAAGTAACTTCAATGACCATATTTATTTGTTTAATATGAACATAACAATAGCATTAGACAAGCCAGATGCATTGTTTTGCAAGTGTTATAACAAAACTGCTAATTTGTCAGCACTTGTCCATCTATGAGGCTTTTAGACACAAAATCACATGTCAAATATATTAAAAGGGGGGGCTTGCACATCAAACAGGCTACATTTCATCGAGCAATTACCTACATACTTTAGTAGCGCCTACAGACACCAAACATTCCAGTCTTGGGCTTATCAATATTTTGAAGGTTTGTTCTGAGGGACTTTTCAATATTTAATCCCAAGCCTGATTTATTGAGTTTTAAACCTCCAAAAACTGATGAAATTTGATTTTTTTTTTTTTTACTACAGGTTTATTCACCAACAACAAGTTTATTCAAAAACTAAAACAAGATATTCAAAAATCCCTTCTGAACAAATCATTGCAACTAAAACATCAATGCCAGTATGTCAGTAATATACACAATTTACATCACTCTTCACCTGCAGAGTCTCCTCTTAATAGTGGAATGTTTAATGTTCAAAAATAATGATGGCTTATGGGGAAAATCTTTCGAAGACTTCAGTTTTAGAAGTCTCAGAGTGGAGTCATTGTATTACTCGGACTATCTCTCTTCATTTCGAAAGACGTGGGAGCTGTATAATAGTGGTTTGTGATACAGTATGGCTGGATTTGTACAATGAATACAGCGCTGGTTATATGTTGATACTTCATTAATGCACAGAAATATATCAGGCAAAGCAGTTGCTATAGATACTACAATCAAACGTTTTACACAGCACAGCCTTCGTGTATGGCTTTTATAAAAGGTTAGTAGCATTATATAGCCTGACTCCAACCATAGTCTTCCATCAATTTGTTTTTGTTTTATATATAGCCATCAAATACCATTAGTGTAGATCTGTTTACTTGCCTTTCTTTTCTCTGCCTCCTGTTTCCTGTCTTCACGGACTCTATTCAATAATAGCCTAAATGTCAATCTGGACAAAGACCAGCCTTCACAAAAAACTAACCCACAACAGTAAATAAAACTGAAATAAAAACCTTGCTGTCGACATGTAGCTTTCTAGAGCACAGAGAATGGTGTATACAACACTACTGTGCCACTTTATATGGAAACACCAGCCTGGCTTCCTCCATGTACTACATACCTGGGAAGACAGTCTGGGAGTCCGCGGTTTGAATGGCTCAGAATCCTCGATCAAATCTGGATGGCCCAATCACACAACGCGGGAAGCGTGAGGTTGCGATACGTAATTTTCAGCTCCAGAATTTCCCATAATGCGCCCAGTCTCGAACCACAACAATCAAGATGGCGGCCGCAACAGAGCGATTTTTTATCACTGGCTTATCTTCTGTTTTAAATGAGTTGGAATTGTTCTTAAAACCACAAAAACAGGCTGTGCTGAAGGCTTTTCCGTTTAAAAAAAAAAGACGTCTTCGCTGCCTGCATTTACGTCACATCCGTGTTTCTCTGATTGGTTTCCTCTGGGCTTGTTAGTCTCGCCTCGATTCTCGATTTGAACTGCTGCCCCAACCGCGGACTACCAGACTGTCTTCTCAGGTGTGTAATACATGGAGGAAGCCAGGCTGGCGTGCCAGGATACACAATTTCAGGACAGGTCAACGCAACAGAGCAAGCAGGTTTTCAAAGTCCTCAACTGGACTGGCTTTTTGTGTTGTAGAGTTGAGAAACTAGCTTGGTAGCGCAAACAATAACTCCTCTCCTTGATTATCTGATGATGAGCTCGAAGACGCTGAATCAAACAACCCGGCCAGTTGACAACTTTGGAAACCTCCTGGACGACTAAGACGTTTCACAAACATAACAGCGTGAGGGCAGAGCACATCCAGACACGACTTTGTTCTGCTGCTGCTGACTACATTGTCTTTGCAGTGAGAGCTGGCTTGGTGCCCAGCAGATCGTTTGTTTTGTGCCTTGAATAAAAAATGTTTTAAAAAAAAAGAGGAAAAAAGACACAGTACGACTTTGTTTTTTCTTGTTCTCAATCAAACATTCATTAAACTTCACCAAAACCTTGACAAGAAATACGGTCACACTTCTGCCATTGTTTTGGATTTACCACAGCAAATCAAGGCTTGGATCCATCCAGCTGGAATTATTCAAAACGTGACAAGCACTTAATCAGACTTTATGAGCGCCGCACCACTAATGTTTAAATGAAGAGCAGATTTCGGCGGGCTAATCTCAAGCCTCTGCAGTACCGTGCCAAATAGCGTTTTCAGTTCAATTGGAGAAGGCAGAGGAGGAGGGGTGGAGGGAAGGCGGGGAGGGAGAGATTTGGACTCCTAGAGCGCTGCTATGCCCCGGCTCAGCTATAAGTGACAGTGAAGCCAACAGTGAGTCGATTTGCTGCTTTTGAGTGGCTGCAAACTTGTCTGGCTCCAAGCATTCGCCAGGGAGAGAGAGCTTGAGGAAATCGAGGGGGTGAAACTAACCTATTGCTGTCTTGTATTTGTCGGCTCATCCCCCCGGGGCTTTCGGGCAGCGTGGTACAACAAAGACAAGGGGAGGGGGGCCAAGGAGGAGAGCCAAAGCCATTCACAGACAGGGCCAAGCAGATAGGACAGGTAAATAGTGAAAAGCAGATGGCAAGGTAAGGTTTCAAACAATCCATCATGGCCACCTACCTCCACAGCAATAAACATGGGTTATATGGTGGCGTCAAATGGGCCGTGATGAAGGAGGGAAAGTAGTCCACAGGAACAACCCCCCCTGCTGGAGCCCCCGAGGTTCACATGTCATAAAACATTAACATAGCATGAGTAACAGAGTTCAGCGGGTTCACAGATAGACCGATGTTGACACCATAAACATTATTTGGAAGCTGAGACGTCAAGCAGGATAGAATGTGCTTAATGGAGGTGCTTTTTAACTATTGTGTTACAGCAGACTGAGAATATTTGCAGTGGGCCACTTCAGCCATCAAAACATTTGCATTGTATTTGTTAAATGTTAAACATTTAATCAACTCTGGAGTCATGTAAAGGTCACATGAAAGGTGTAAAAAAAAGAATACAATCAAAATCAAAGAATGAAGTTTAGATAAAGCAGAACATTTCGATGCAGACCATGACGTTTGTTGACGGGTAGAAATGCAAAAGGCAAACGTCTCCTTAAATTCAATTTCACCCTACTAGGTTTTGTATATTGCTTAATTTCCACACACACAACATTTTAAGATGCTCTCAAATATTCATTTGAGAAACATCAAGTGAACGATTTTGCAAAATGTCAACAGGCTAATGGTTTTCCATCAAGCCCTCTTCTAAAATGGTCTTTATAAAAGAAACCATTTGGACTAAAAGCCAGTCTTGATATACATTACTTCATGCAGAAACCGCCTCCATTACTGTGTATGCCTCACTTGACTGAGCTCTCTTTATTTCCCGTTGGCTTCTTTACAGAGGCGCTGGGTAAACACAGCAGAGTATTTTAATATAACCTACAGATTACTGGATGTCAGGTTCAAAGCCTTTGCAGTGCGAGGGTACACAAGAACAAATAAGTTGAAAAAGCCAGATTCAACCTTCCACTCTTCAAATCTGTACATAGTGGCAATTAGAGCGGCACAGTTACAGCCAATTTTAATAGAATCACAATTTTAAAGGTTGACATTAGCAAACTGCAGAGACTGCGATTATTTAGGTAAAGTATTATCTTCTGTAGAAAACAAAATATCTGTGACTATGGGGTGTAAAATTGATACCTCTGTTTAGACCTCTGCAAAGATGTTCTGAAAAGCTTAGCCATCTCTGAAAAATCAATGCGCAAATGTGCACTGGACTAAATACTGTGTCTAAACCCCGATATCGCAAATCAAATTGCATCATACACAAGATATTTTGTACAAAATCTTGAAAAAAATGACAACAGAGATCACTAATGTGACAAGGTCACACTTGAAGATGACAAACAAAGCAGCCATATTGTCATCCCAAAAAGGATGTCTGAAGTCAATAGCATGAGATCAATCCATCCTCCCCCACGGTGTCTCTGCAGCACTTTACATAAGAAGTAATAACCATCAGAGGGGCCATCACAGCACACCGATTTTCTGTGCACGAGTCCACGCACTCCTCTAGGCAACAAAGAAAGCATTGCACTGGCTTCACTAAAGACGAAGGATAGAGAGATAGAGCCGCCAGATACAAAACACTACTCACTACTACTGCACAAGGCACAGGAACCTTTAAGAGGCATTTAATATCTTTATGAAAAGGCACTAAAAGGTTCAGAGTTTGGTGATTCAGCGCGGTTTACAAGGGGAGGAAAAACAAGCACAGCGTTTCATTTCACAGAAGAAGAATCAAAAGCAGTTTCAGAGTCATGCTCAGAGAGAAGAAATGTTTCAACAATGTAAGCGGTTTGGGAGCTATTTGTAGTCTAGGTTTTATTGTTAAACAAAAATTTTTTATTATTATACTCTAATTGCTGGCAAAAATCCAACGTTTCTACAGTTAAATTCCAGTTCATAGAAACCTAACCAGATTATGCACTAACATAACGAGAGGCACTGGCCCTGGCTTGTACTGGACTCTAAGGATCTGGTTTTAGTACATTCATCTGTAAACTCCAAGTGGATTTCACACTGATGAGAAGAGGAGACATTATTGTTACAGTTTTGACATTTTGAAGTCCATCACTGGGCTCAAATCTACTCAAATTGGTAGATTATACATTTAGGGATGATCGGGTAAAGTAAAAAAGGAGTTATTATATTGGGGTTTTATCGAGAGTCAATTTCATAGTCAATTTTCAAAGTTCCAGATCAATGAGCAACAATGTAGACTTAGCCATGCTGTTGATATTGTGATATCACTCTCATGCCCTCTATAATGCAATATTTAGTCAGATCTATTTTTGAAGTCAGTGACAAAGCATATCAAGACTGTATCTTCATTATATTTCTTTTTATACTGTACATATATTTTTTTACAGCACTGGTTGAAAGAGGTGAAGAGCGGGGATAGATACTCTGCAAATTGTTGGAGCTGGGATTCAAACCCATGACACTGAAGAAAGAGCACTGTGTTCAGCCATGTGAGCAGCAGCTTTGACCAGTGGCGGGCAGTAATGAAGTAAATTTACCTAAGTACTGTACTAAAGTAGAGTTTTTGAGGATCTGTAGTGCTTTACTTAAGTAGTGTTGTATCTAAAATACTTGATCCTTATGGAGTGCAGACAAGTTGGTTGTGTTGTGGTTTTTTCTCAGATTTAATAGCACATCATCATTCCCACTGCAGAACAGAAGGGGGCGCTGTGAAGATGTATATGTATGTAGATGTATATATGAAGATGTATATATATGTATTCATTGCCACTAACAATACAATGGTTTGTCCCTCAAGTTTTACTCATTTTGTTCACTGCAAAAACTGATGTGTTGTTAAGGTAGATTTGCTCAAATTCAGAATATTTGACCTTAGTGAGAGTAATGACCATTATTCAATTCATTACAGTAAGATGTTTCAAGTAAATTTAGATTTACTGTCTAATTTTAAAGTGCAAGATGTTTTTTTCTTATTTTAAGTGCAAAAATACCTGTTCCGTTGATTTTACTAACCAACTCAAATTATTGGCAAATATACTTATCTCAAGAAAAATGCGACTTATTTTTTAGTTTACTTTTTGCAGTGTATCAATATCATAATTTATATCTGCATGAGTTAAACCAGGGTGAACTGAAGAGGCAAAGACTCAAATACATCTTCAGAAGTATTGTATATTCATACGTGTCATGTTTATGAAGCTGCAAAGTTATGATCCACACTCCTTTAAAATGAAATTGACCTTTTACTTTGAATACTTGAGTACTTCACAAAGCAAATACTTTTTTCACTGGGCAACTTTCACTTTCATTGGAGTAATATTTAACCAATAGCATCTGTACTTTTACCCTAGTAATGAAATGAAGTACTTCGGCCGCCACTGAACGATCGCCTGCACAGGGATTGTAATTATTTCTCTTCTTTCCAAATTTGCAAAATGTTACCATTATTTTATTAACTTACATATTAACCAGATAAAGAAATCCATTTGGGAATTCAAAAAAACACCCTTTCATCAATGTAGCTAATATAAAACCACTCATCAGGCAGTTGCTATTTATGAAGTGAAAGCTGCGATCTCTAAATGGCTTTATGTCATGCACAGAGAGCACAAGTCAATATCATTAACAGCACCTCAATCATCCACAAATGAACTAAACTGCAGTGTATAGAATTAGACGGAAACCGCGCTACATCGAGCCCTGACACACACAAGCACACTCCATGAGCTGCTCGTCGTCTTTAATTACAATTTCCACTGGTTCATTTTGGATGTCAGAGGCTTCATTGCATTTTATTCCCCATTTTAACAACTCCGGCTGCCTCTGTCGCTTTATTAACACAAGATCTCGCTGATTTACAACTGTGCGGCAAACATCCATTCCAATAATTACACCGAAAACTGTTAGAGGGGACGCACAAAGAGTCGCGAGGCTGCCAGCCCCTCCCTGTTCTCGTTCTCACCGGCTTTGCCCTTTCCATCATTGCATATTATAGACACGTTTAAAACACACACACACACGCCGATTGGGCTGCGTCGCACTTAGCACATCAAACCCTTTTACAAGCAGGAGCTGGCCTGAAGGGCACAGCCGAATCTTGGAAATGCCAAATTAACATTCAACATCTAAGCCTTAACCATTATATACCGTAGCGTCATAAAACAAAACTGATGAAGAAAAAGCGTTTCTCAATAGAGCAATCACGGCTGCGTTAATGTGGCGCAGACACCATTTGATTTCCTGAAAGAGATCGCGGCGTACAACTGTTTATAGGGGCGCGGGGGGGGTTTACAATTGGTTTACATACTGACATCACGCCTACAGTAACACCAGCTGACAGAGTGCAACGTGAACGCTTGTTTTAGACTACAAACAAAATGGAAATACATACTTTTAAAAAGGCAAAACCCGACAAGAGATTCAGAGGCAGCGGCACGGCGAGCTTTCATTTGAATAAAATCAATAATTGTGTTGACTTGCAGTGTATTGCCTTCCTGTCTTCTCATCTCGCTCGCTAATGTTTCTTTCATGAGCCGTACCCGCGCTGCTGGTGACATTATAGCTACAGCTACTCTCCACAAGTCCCCAATGGACGGGGCGAAAATGGTCGGCGTAAAACACAATTAGTACGGTCCATATGGCTGCCGGTGGAGGAGGAGCGGGAGTGGGGGTCCCCTGTGGTCTCTGTAGAGGCTGCTTTTGTTACCTTAAAGATCAAACTGGTGTCATAATAATGGGGCATTTCCAACCCTGACACTCAGCAGCTTTGCCTGGGCCGTGGACCCTCAAATAAATTGGCTGATGGCCTAATCAATAGCGCCTTCATCGTGATTAATGGCTGATATTGGATCACGGGGAAAATTTAATATGAGGGGAGCGCTGCCTCTCTGAGCTATTGATCGCCAATAACATGCCTTTTTTTAAACCAATGGGGGGGGGTTGATAAGGCAAGAATGTCGGAGCAATGTAAAGCTAGTACAGAGAAAATGATTTACTGCTCGAGGCCTGCTTCGTTCACTGATAGCTCTGTATGGCCAGACCCGACAAGCATTTTCTTGCCTGAGAAACGCAGACACCTTTTACTGAGTAGCAGTGAACAACAACAGCTTGAGGCAACAGATTTATTACAAATTGATCTATTAGATAGCTCTGCGGTGCTGTGCTGTGTCTCTGCCTCCCCCTCCTTCGCTCTTTCTCGACTGGCGCTGACAGCCTTTCCCCCTGATGCTAGCCACAGTGTATCAGAGTGGAAGTGCTACAGTGGGCGAATCTAAACCCAATCCTCAGATCTCATTTTCTCTGTGGCGGCCGCGGAGCCGGTGCAAGAGGCGAGGTGTCCATCCTTAAAGCCAGTCAATCCGGGAGCAGCGCCGTCCCGCCGAAGAGGCCCGGGGGCAGGAATGAGCCACAAGGGCGGACAAGGACACTTCACCTGCTGCGGTGCTTCATAAACGGGACAGGAGACGGGGAGCGCGGTGTCAGGGGGTCGCTTCCTACGGCGTCATGCGCACAAACACGACAACGTTAAATTACCAATGACATGTGCAGCTCTGCAAACAGACAGGCCTCATAGGAGGGAAAAAAACACACCAGAGAAGGGCATGTATTAGTCAAAGGTCAAAGAGCAGCAGCGAAGGATTCATGTGAATCAATAGACTGGACTGTAACAAATTACGCTAGATCATAAGCACTTCATGTTTCTGCTCATTATTGAAAAAGGCATTACTATATTCATATCCATTTTCAAGGAGGAAAAAGCGTGCTTGACCTTGTCCTCTGTCAAACCATCATCAGTTTTCTGTTCCCTGTAGCTTAATTTGCTGTATCTAATGCCACACTACTGGCTTAAGTATACATTAAAAACATTTAGTGGCAGGCAGAATATACATGTAATAAGAAAACGCTAAAGATAGCAAAAATAAAGCCATTTTTTTTTATCCAATTATGATGCTGATGATGCTAATTGCAGCATCGTTTCCCAAGACATTTTTTGAAAGTAAAAATGTAAATTATGCCTCAATATTATTTCAAAAAGGTCTTATTGATCAGTGCAGTCTATGTCTATCATAATTTAAGAAGCAAAAAGTGTAATTTGCCATAACATCGTTATTCTCCATCTGATCTTTAGACTATGGGGGGCCACTGTAGTCTCCTCTATTGATGGGAAACACGGAAACATTTTATTTCACAGAGAATTGAGACATTAAACTCAGAGACACAGATGCACTGCACTAGATTACAGGTAAAAAGCTAGTTTTCATTTGTTGAAAGAACTGAAATATGAAGAACTACTAAAGCAACAATCACATGCATTTCTCACTAAAATACAGGGTAAGCTAAATTTTTGTACATATGGCTCCATAAAGAATGGGATTTCAATTCACTTGTGATTAATCAGCCTAAATAAAATGTAAAATATAAGCTGCTGCTAAATAAGCACTTTTATATGAATGAGCGTCAATTTTTCATTTTTATATACAAGTAATTTGATTTACATGTATAAGTCGGTCATTAGCACAAATACAACAACGCAACATATTACCACTACATACTACTACAACCCATTACTGGCAGAGCAACACGAGCATCTCCACCTTATTGAGTTTAAGTCACACATTCCTCCTCACTGATTACACATCTTCGTCTGGAAAAGTGAGAGGCAACACCCCAGTAATGACTGCTTGTGTTAGACAATGGATGGCCATTATCGGCCCATGTCTATAGAAAAATCAATGTCTCCAACTGCATCTTAAGGCCGTGATGATTGTAACATGTTGTACAGTCGGGCAACACTAATCCATGCACCTTTTTGTCCATTTGCGAGAACACGCGGCACGAGGTCTGCTGCGCGACGAGCTGCGCTAATGAGGGAGAAATCCTTCGTTACTGTTGTAGAAATTATGATGAAAAACACCCACTACCCACAGCAACAGACAGGGACGTGTTCTCTCATAAGCTTATTGTTCCCAACAGGGCTCAGCGTATGCAGCCTATTTAACAATGCGTATTTGCACTGAGAAATACTGCTGTCAATAGCAACAATAAGCTTTGATAGAAAACTGTATGGACCCCATTGTGCTGCCTCCCTTTTAATCACCTCCATCTTTCATCTGCAGTGTGTGTAGTGGCGCAGTGAGAGAGAGGGCTAGTGCTGTTGGCGGATGTCTTTATCTCGAGATGGGGAAACATTTTCGAGGGAAAGGCAAAGGCTGCTGTATATGTGTCTATTTAAGCGTCCCGGGGCGTCAGCTGCAGGAGGGCGTGAGCTGGAAAACGCGGCTATGCATTGTTTGTGGTTCTGCACTGCTAGCGCCATGCAGTGTCATTACGTGAGGCAATCTCTTACCTAATCACCACTGACACACAGCTCCTCGGGGGTCGGCCAGCTGATCCGCAACCATTTCATTTTCCTCTTTTTTTACAACGTGCCAAATGGATGAGTCTCCTTTATCCTCCACGATGCACAAATTCCTCGTCTCCAGTTGTGTAATTGACGAAGTGCTGTTATTAAGAGCAGAGACAAAGGCGATTATCTGTGTTTGATTTGCGCTTAGACTAGTCCTTAAAAGACATATGTGGATGAAAATGATTCACGGCATTAGATGCAGTGTATTTTACAAATATTTATGTTTCTGAATCCATCCTAGGAAATATAGGACTAGTTTATTATACAAGCTAATTAGGGCAGCAACAATAAACAAAGTATTCATGGGGTCTTATCTAAAAACACTGCTAATCCTGAAGTTTAAACCTTTATGAACATGTTCTGAAGACTATGTAATTGTTGTATTGCGTTATACAGTTCCTATTTCATCATTTTCTCAAACGTAAAAGCTCATTGTTTGTTTAAAATGTGCATCACTAATCTATTCACAATGCACAAAATCCCAGTTCCAGACTGTGAATGCATGGGAATATGTCTATATGTGCTCAACCTTGCTTTTACTGAGATATTCCTGCTATGCTGAAGATCCATAATTTATTTTTGTATAATGTATTTTTAATGGACACAAGCTTGTAATTTCAGAACAGACACTAGCGCAGTTCTCCTAGACAAAGTGGCAATGCTTGTCCTTCTAAATAACCCTCGTCTGCACAAACCACTACTGAGGATGGAAACAATAAGGGCAGGAAAGTCGGCAACAATGTTTTGAGTTTGTACAGCCAGAGAAAAACATGTCCTATGGCTCTGCAGAAAACCCCCTAATAACTATATTTCCCATTGTATCACATGCTGGGAGGCTGGCAGCTACACAGCCCTATGAATCTGATTAGTTAATATGTGAGTCCATGCCAGAGAGACGCTCCCTATAGCACACAGCGAGCCGACTTCAGCAGACAAAGCGCATCTGATGACATCTAGGACATCAAATACCGCAAGCAGCATGCAGCAAGACAGCTCACAACTGTTAACACGCACGTCATTTGCTAGATACTATCTCTATGTTACAATTGTGGGGGGAAAGAAGCTGCAAAAGCCAGGGCAGCATCAAACAAAGATGAGATATGAGGCAGGCAGCTTGGATCGGGTTTTATGAGAGGTGAAGGCAAGCTGTCAAAAGAACACTGTGGAATATATAGTATTGTTCCACGTAAGCCAAAAAGCAGTAGGT
Organism: Lesueurigobius sanzi; assembly: GCA_900303255.1. NCBI lineage: Eukaryota > Metazoa > Chordata > Actinopteri > Gobiiformes > Gobiidae > Lesueurigobius > Lesueurigobius sanzi. The sequence continues at coordinate 14,833 of OMNZ01072820.1, read as the reverse complement.
TGTTTTTGCCAGTCTGTGCCCTGTATGCCTGTCCAATATCTTAAAACAACACATGCAAGGTTTAGCTACAGCCAATTACCCAGCACTTGGCACAAAAACAGAAAAAAAAAATCTTTGGAGAACAATAAAGAGAGCTTGGCTTGTTGTGCATGTTGTCAAGTAAGTGCTGACAGACTGGCATTTTTAATGAATATACAGCGCTTGAATGGCCCATCAAGAGGTCTTTGAGTGGACATGGCTGCTTTGTTCAGAGCATTAATTTTCTATGTACAAGCGAGATATACGGCAACAAATGGATCAAGCCAAAGGAAACAAAACTGAAAGCAGGTTGGTCATTATTGTCTCGGAGTTAAGAGTGCTGGTTTGAATATACAAAAGAGCAATAGGAAACCAGTTCTTACTAGCGCATGAAATAGCATTGTGGTATCGTGGAGTCTCCATTTAAATGGCCTGGTAAAGAAAATGATCTTCAAGCTGCACTTCCGTATGATAAACATGAGCTGTAGGACTTCATTATAGGCAAGCAAAAGCAAACGTCCCAGAGGAGGAATCAAACCTCAGAGATAATTATGTGTAAACTAGCTTTATCCACTGAGCCACTGAGGCTGTGAAATTAGATACGTTTCTACTTTTATTTGAAAAAGCATTTGTATTAGGCAATAATACAGTGCATAGTTTATTAGGCTGTCTAATAATGTTGATAGCTTATCGTTTTCCGGTTGCAGTAATAGGTTGGAAAAAGCAACTAGGCAAAATGGACAATTCTGTTTACATATTTTTACTCCACTTTCTGACCCCGATTAGAAAAATAGCACTTTCAAATGGTCACCAACTACTAAACCTTTGCCACACCATCCACCTATTTTATTAGGTGAAAGCATAGACAGTTATTAATAAAAGCGACCCCCGTGTGACCAACCTGACACACCGAGATGTTTGATAACACGCCATTTCCTGCAGCTCAGGGCACACGCTCGGTTTGGCGCACGTTTCTCCCCGTCTCCTCGCAGTGTAATTTCTGCCTATATAAAACAATACATCAGCCTAATCACCTTCCTTTTCAACACACAACATCCTTGCAGCAGGAGGAGGGAGGAAGAAAAATGCTTCTTTTAAAATACAGGCCGACCACACATGTCATGTTATAGCACACTCTGTGCACAATGCCTCAGAGTACAAGCACCAGACGCATGCTATTATGCCAGGGGAATCATCTCTCCTGACAGTTCACCGTGAAGTGAAAAGATCTAGTGACGGTGTTGAGGAGGAAAACTGCGACATGCCTTTGTGCCTGCTGCATGTAAACATTTCATTCAGAGCGGATTGACAAAACAAATAAAAATTGCCCGGAAAGTGTATTGTGTAGTTCCCTATTCCTATTTGCAACAGTTACCTCACAGCCAAGCACTCGAACAAACATTAGGCATTAAAAAGGGAGAATAGCAGGCTCATTGCTCTACTCTTGTGTGAGTACTAGCGAGATTAACATTGGATGGGAGGGGTGTGAGCCATTGGATACCAAGTAATTTTACCCACTGCCGCGACAAGATCCCATTCAAATTGAAACACTATCAAACAGCCAGACCTCCACTGACCCTTAAAAGCCTGCAGATAATATGGACTCAAAAGGCACTATTGGATACGCTGGAACAGAAAACATAGATACAACAACAGTTCCGTAAAAAGGCAACTACACATTATATGAATGAATGTCTTTTAGGGGGAAAAATTGCTTTCATATTTAAAAACATGCATACGTATCAGTAATCAACAAAGGGCTTGTAATAGCAGAGCGCAGACCTGACCTCACCAGTTCAAGGTCTATATAAGTGGTAGTTAGGGGAAATCAAAATGTAGAACAAAGGCTGTAAGATGCACAGGAAGCCATCAAAGTGTGAAAAAAAGAGCACTGTGATAAGGAAGGGCTTCTTAGAACAGTAAAATAAGACGGATAAGTGGCCATTTGCTCGAAAAAGCATTGTTTATAATGGACTGTTTGTATCACCAGTCTTAAAGGCAAGTTAAACATAAGTAAAGAAGCACTACATTAAAACTAAACAGGACAGGAAAACATGTCTAAATCAGGGCTACAAAGAAAGGTTAAGACAAGGATTCTTGAAAACATGTTAGTTTCTTTGGTCTGCAAGAACACAACAAATGTCTTAATATAATGTGCAACTGTATTGTTAATTTAATTATATTAAAAGTTGTAAGCTACAGAGCTACACAATCAACAGAGCAGCAGATAAGTGACAACATCAACCATACTAGACTCAACGCATACTGACACAATGCTAAAAGTGCATTGGGTGTAAACATTAATTCAATTGATACAAATTTTCTCAGAGATTTTAAGAAGTGGGCATTCAAAAACAGTTTCACTAAGTTTTTGATCACTGTCCATTGCTTCATTAGATCTGGTGAAGTCCACCATAGTGCAGCCTGTGAATAAGTCAGGAGTGAGTCATAAGCACTCAATAAAAATAAATCCCCTGCTTTTACTTGCCAGGGAAAAACATCTTCTCAAAGTAATTTTAAGAGAGACTTCATGCTTGACTTATGTAGCTGAAACCCCCAGAGGCATCTTCTCCTCAAGCAGAGTTTACTATTTACTAACCAGATTTCAGACTTCATAAACATCTTTAACACATGCATGTAATTGATCAAGCTATGACCAAGTGGCATCCGAGCAAACGTGAACATCATAATAACAATAACAGAGAGATGTGATCAGATAAAAACATTAATAAAATAATTAGTTGATTTAGTGCACCTTTCTCTTCGTAGAAAGAAGTTTGACATATGAAGATCCAACTATGCGTCACACGTGTCATTCAAGGTAAAAGTCTGCAGGACATCCCAGCACACAGCCCATACAAGCTTTTTTTTTTAATCCTTGATCATTCAACACTAATAAGTCAAGAAAGAGCACAAAGACTGCCAAGTTAGCTCGACGTGCTAACGTGAGCTAATGACAATAGCTACAGACTAGTCCCTGCTGCCACACTTGCAAAGTAGTGAGTGATTATGGGAAACTGGCACTATGTGCGATGTAAACTTGAGGAACAGCAAGCGAACAATCCCCCCAACAAAATATCCACAACAAGGGCTATAATGCATGTGCTTTGTGCTAACCGGTGTCAATGAATTGTTTGTTTCCAGACATTACACTGCTCCTCGCTGCCTTTCTTCAATCTGTGCTAGTCACTGCGCTAGCCGCTAACGTTACTCTACACAGTAACCAGTAGCAACCAAATCTATTAGCATTCTATTAGCCAACCAGCTAGCCAATGCTAATGGGCAAATTAGCCAAATAGCTACCAGGCTATGGACGGCGTTAACACTTGTGTCTTTAAAAACATTACACTAATAACGGCATTTTCTCTCGCGTTTGCACACAAATGTAAAAGCGAAAGGTAGCTTTAAGCAGCTCACAGCACTTACCTTAAAGGGCTTGATCTACAACATCTGTGATTTGTTTGATGAGAGACTGCAACAACAAACAAAAGCAGCAGTAGGGGCAATTAGCCAGAGCCAAGTGTCGCCACTGTAGAGTAGCACCACAACTGCAGTGCCACCTGTATGTAGGTTCTGCTACAGAGAGGCGAAACACGTTTGATATAACGCTGTCATAAATGATGGAGTTGAGGATAAAGAGGGAGTAATCGGTGCCGGGATGCTCAGACTAGTGTATGTGAGAGGCACTCAGCATGACAGCATCCTCCTTCATCTTGGGGTGAGAGCAGTTGGGGGGATCTCAAAGTTCAGCCGGTAAAATATCGTCACCCACTGGACAAAACGGGGAACGTGCACGGAGAGTTGCAAGAGCTGAATGAAACTCAGTGTAAGTGGTAAAAGATTGTCCTTAGGCTTTTTAAAGTTTTTTCCCATTCGTATTCATTTACATTGTTTGTTTGAAATTGTAATTAGTAACAACAATACATAATAATAATAATAATAATAATAATAATAATAATAATAATAATAATAATAAATCTATTATAAAATAATGTATTTTTTAAATGACTAAATGTATGCTCATTTGGAGTTGTATAGATGTATAAATGTCAGTATAAACGTCATGTAAGACGTGACGAGCAGTATTGTACTAAGCTTCTTTTTTCATTATTGATAATGCGGTAAGTAAAATAATGTATAATGATTTACCGGTTTACCAATAAACCAGAAAAATATAGGTCTACATAAAGAACTGGTTTGTCTTTTTTTCTTTAGCTCTTTTCTTGCTCGCTCCCTCTCTAAAGCTTGTAGTAATGCAATAGTACTTGATATTTTTCTCAAGCCAACCTACAGGTGCTTTGTACAGCGTTCAGTTGTTATGCTCATTTATGGACACGAGAGGGCGCTATTGTTATAGGAAATTATAAACATTTCTGGAAAGTCACATAATGTTCTCAAATCTCACACGCACTTAATTCTGAAGCCTTCCATCAACTACTGCACCATGCATGCTGTCAGTGGACAGGTCAAACCAAGTAAATAATGAAGAATTTGTACCAGTCATTTGTAACACATCTCCTTGGTGATGGCTGAACAATAGAGACAGGTTGAGACAGGCTCATACAAAGTGGATTGGTGTGGCACAGACCCAGCTGGCAGTCCCCCACTGTGCAATTGCTCTGCTGAATAGGGCGTCATTTATCTTGGCAAAGGGTTGCTGCAGAGAGAGCCGCTGGATTCTTTTACCCAGGGGGACAGAAATGGCGTCCCGGTGAAGCACGATCATGTTGCTGCATCTCTGTGGGACTCAGATTACATCAAACATTTTGGACTGTAGGGTGCCTGAGTGCTAGTATAGTACTTGAGCATTTTGTACTTCTCCTTTCAATGGAGCTTATTTATTGTCAACATTTTAGAATACGCATAGTACAATTTGTCCTTGCCTTCTCAGTAGCTGTAACTGCTTAATAAAAAGGAATGGATTTTGCCACCAGTAGACAGTAGAGACAGCATTTATAGAACAGTATCAGTAGTAACTGGATGTAAATAGACTAATCATAATTGCAATGTTTTTCACCTTTAGATATGAACTCTTACAGCCCTAAATGAAAGATTAAAAAACTGAATGAATAAATCACAAGACATTTTAAACTATATTGTTTAATAATACATATAGTGCCAGTGCTTATAGTAACACAAGACCTTTCAGTATGGGACACATTGCACATAACTTTACTCTGACTCCCTTTGGAGACAGCCGTCCTAAAGTTACAGTAGTTCAGATACTCAGTAGAGGCAGTATTCACTACAACTCACAAAAAGCTCAACAAAAATCTCTCACACAGTTACACAGACACAGACACAGGAACAAAAGTATTCAGGAGCTTAAGCAGAGTTTGGGATGAGCTGAGCTGTGGTGTAAGACTTGTGTAGCTGATACACGCCACAGACCACAGAGTTGGACCTTAGATTTAAGTGTCGTTTCACCTTCTCTCCATACGGGGCAGGTGACCTAGCGTGGTGTATGTGTGGGGATTATTTATGAGCTATGAACACACAGAGGCCCAGGCACGAAGATGTCCAGCTCAAATGGGGTGCCTGAAGTTCTGACCAGCGAAACGGGCCTTGTCTCCAAGTTCCTCTTCAATCCTGAAGGGGGCATAAGAATATATGTTAGTCTTGTTTAGCTGCAATCAAGGCCTTTTCACAGAGTCTGTCACTTCATATCCTTCATCTAGTGAGTTGGTCAGTTAATAACAGGCCTCATTTCTTTTTTTAAACACGCTGATCAGACTTGGCATAAATTTATATCAAGTTTTATATCGTGAAGCTTAAATAAACACAGCTCAAATAATGGACAGTTTAAAAGGTCCCAGTCTCTGTAATATTTTGTTACAATTACCTAAGAATCTGGTTGTACTTGGCCAAACGTTCAGATCGGCAAGGTGCTCCTGTCTTGATCTACAAGAGAAAAATTGTATGCTTTTTAATAGTAACTAATAACTATAATATATTTACATTTCCAAAGATGCTGAAGAGTTGATTTTACCTGTCCAGTGCAGAGACCGACCACCAGATCAGCGATGAAAGTGTCCTCCGTCTCTCCAGAGCGGTGGCTGACCATCACACCCCAACCATTGGTCTGCGCCATCTTGCACCTAAACAAAGATTCAACATTTTAACCCTGTTGTTTTGTTTTTGAATGCTTTGAATGTTCAAAGCAGATGTTGTGGCAACAGATGTGACCATGTTGTGAGTGTTGATGTTTCTTGTGGACACTCACGCCTTCAGAGACTCTGTGACGGAGCCGATCTGGTTGACTTTGAGCAGCAGGCAGTTGCAGGCCTTATCTGCTATACCTTTAGCGATACGTTTGGGGTTGGTGACAGTCAAGTCGTCGCCCACAACCTGGATACTGGTGCTGGCAGTGAAATTGCTCCACGCCTCCCAGTCATCCTGGTCAAAAGGATCCTCAATGGACACCACTGAAAGAACATGGATATGAATCACTACAGTCAAAGTAAAAAGGTACTATATGTCTCCATAAAGAAGAAGAAGAGCTTTATTTATATAGCGCCTTTAAAAACTCATAGATAAAAAGTACTTTTATCTATGAGTTTATGGAAAAGCGCAAATGGCTCGGACAAACTCTTTTCTAGGGCCATATATAAATTATAATTAGAATGTTATCCATCTGTGAAACCAGTCTGGGGTCTGCTTTACTTGTATTCATTGAGCAAACATGAATTACTTTGAAACACATCATACCAGGGTAATCTTTGACAAAGCTCATGTAGAGGTCGGCCAGCTTGTCAGGAGAGATGTAGCGGCTTGGATCGTCTGGTGACTTGAAGTCCAGGTCGTACTTGCCCCCTTTGTAAAACTCAGAGGCAGCCACATCCATGCCGATCACAATCTTGTCAGTGTAGCCAGCCTTGGCAATGGCATTCTTCAGCAGCTCCAAAGCTGAGATGAGAATACATTTTATTAGATTAAAGCTATTTCTTACCCTTTCAACTCTCATCTTCTCAACACATTGTACACAGGGCATTTAGAGTAATTTTAACTGTAAGACTGGCAACAAACTGAGATGAATGTGAAAAGTGAGTCACCCCTTGAGCGTGTAGTGCTCCACTGGGGCATTTGCCATATCAGCACCCTGACCTGACATTGGAGTCAGGGCTGGTGGCCTGTTGAGCCTGAGTGTGGCCCTTTATTTAGAAACCATATGTCAGCCTCTGAGTGACTTGATAAGTGAAGTTCTTTATGGGGGGAGGTCTGTGTACCCTCTCAGGATAATTGTTGATTGCCCGGCATGTTATTAACATTTGGCATGTGAATTGGTGTCTGTTACAGGTCTATAATAATATTTTCATACCGCTACTCACCCTCTTTGTTCTCCAGAATATTGGGAGCAAAGCCACCCTCATCTCCGACATTGGTGGCATCCTTTCCGTATTTCTCTTTAATGACATTCTTGAGGTTGTGGTAGACTTCGGCCCCGATGCGCATGGCATCCTTGAAGCAGCTGGCTCCCACCGGCAGGATCATGAACTCCTGCATGGCCAGCTTGTTGCCTGCATGAGAGCCTCCGTTGATAACATTGAAAGCCTAATGGGAACAAAAGAAAATTATATTATATGGGCCAACCACTGACAGGCATATCATTTTAAAACAGCAATGTACGCACAGGGACAGGGAGGATGACGTCAGGGTTACCCGCCAGGTCGGCGATGTGACGGTAGAGAGGCACACCCTTCTCTGCTGCACCAGCCTTGCACACAGCCAGGGACACTCCCAGGATGGCATTAGCACCAAATTTAGCTGATAGACGAACACAAGTCCATTAGTACAGCACATGGTCTTTCAATAGTTCAAATGTGTGCCATTCTGGTTTGTGTATACTAGTGGGACACATTACTAGAGGTGTCACAGAGCTCTATCTTTAGCCAACAGGAGGCATCATATCCTGAGTCGCTCGGCATCAAGCAGTTTAACACTTACACTTGTTTTCTGTGCCATCCATGTCCAACATAAGCTGGTCAATCTTCTCCTGCTCCAGAACGCTCACATTCTGGCGAGACAAGGTGACATTTATTAGAACAGTACAGAAGAGTAATATTAGATTACACAACACCCCAAAAGATGTTTTAGTAATGCATTACAAGCCGGTTATGCACACGCAGAGTAGTTAGTTGGACACACATTTACACTTGCGATAAAATAATTTCATTGTTTTAGATATTTGTGAGACTTGCACGATATTAGTCAAACAATGAACTGTCCTACCTTGTTAACCAGTGCAGGTGCAATAGTTTTATTGATATGCTCAACAGCTTTAGAGACACCTGCAAAGGACAAGCAGACCATGACTGACCCAGACACAGGAAGTCCATGCAAAGCAGTCAGGAGGACAGATGACCACAGAGCACTTCACCTAATCTTATGTGGACAGAGTCAAAGATTGTGTAAAATTCCAATACAGGCAGAAGATGTAATGACCTTGTCCGGTCTGTGAACATCTGTTAGACTTGGCCGGGGTTAATTTCCAAAACAAACTCATTCTTCATGCTAGTCACTGCAACATGGTAGTCTTCCTGTTATTGCATACATAATTTACCTGATTACACAAAGCTGGGGCCAAGAACTCATTTACATATTTTACTGCCCTTTTGACCCCTACCAAGAGGAAATGGAACAAGTACAAAAGTGAGTGAACGGAACAGATGGATGGAAAGAGCAGTACTGACATGTCTAAGAAGGCAAAGTGAGTTACAAAGAGTGTCCAAAGGCTCACCTTTGCCCATGTAGCGTGTCTTGTCATTGTCACGCAGCTCCAAGGCTTCATAGATGCCTGTGGAAGCACCACTGGGCACTGCGGCCCTGAAAAGACCTTGAATAAACAAAGGACATCCAGTTATTGTGGATGAAAAGTGCTGTGTCATAGTCTAGACCCTAGACCAGCTGCATCTGGCGATAACCAACTGAAATGTGTGAAACTGTCCTTAATACAAATACAAGTAATGCATACGTTGAGAGCGTAATTAATTCCCTTTTGGCTATAATCATAATAGTATAAGAACAAATACTATGGGTAAAAAAAGTGTATTATTATAGTAATTTAGCAATCTACCAATATATTATGTAGACATTATCACAATATCCGCCTCATTATCGTTTACATTGCGAACACTCTTCTTTGTTACACCATATATTTACATACATTTTGCATTTAATCATACAGTATTGTACTTCATATTATCAGCAGGAAATGAGTGTTGTGTCATGGCAAGATTTGTACCCGTTTAGCATAAGTATGTGCTGTGTCATTGTGAACCCAGCAACACTCTGTCCTTTCGATTTTCTCATCTAGCGATGGAGCCACTGCAGCAAGGGTCTGTGATGTAACATGGAACGACAGCAGTGAACTCTGTGTGTGCACAGTCTGCAGAGGGATCCAGACCACGCCTCTAAATGGGAGCCTGGCTTTGGATTCACCTAAATAAGAAATCAGGGATGCGTGGATCACTGCTGTCAGTGTGTGCTCACTGAAGTGTGAGAAATATGTGGGTCTGTAGAGATTTGGGATTAGACTGGAGGGCCACAGCCGCCAGCCATGGATTTAGGCCAAATTAAAACAACACTAAAACACAAGAACGTGCAGCTGTTCTATGAGATTATGCCTAGATTTGTTATTAATCTTTTGAACAAACCAGATTATAATCAATAGCACATTTTTAAGAGCCATGATGCACTCACTATAATAATGAAGTACAACAATTTGCCTTGCAATTATACACTAACAAAACACCATTGCAAGTGATGTTGAATATGAAGACCCATATATAGAGATCTAGAGAGCTTACAACCTCATCATCACTACACTCACTACTAGCACAGTAGGCTTTGAGCTGCACCACTGCTTAGAGTCAAGCTGGTTATGTAACATGCAGAGACATAGTAATAGCTATGGCAGACACGTTCTCACTGCTGCACACTGGCGTCAGTCTGCTCTTAATGATGCCAAAATACAGCTCCTATAAAAGGTTTGTCTTTTAAAAGGGGAACAAGAGGTGCCACGTCAAACAGAGAATCGATACAGACCGCAGATTTCTAGTATTCTGTAGACAGACACAGTGGTCCATTTGCTCCACTTTCATGTCACTGCACATTCAGGTTGAGCCATTAACATTCTGGGGACATTTGATTGGGTTGAGCTGCTCTTTTGTTTTAGCTCTGAGCCCTAAAACTTCCCTCGCTGCCAGGCCATTAATTTGTGGGAGTAAATTGATTACATCCTCCAGCCTACGTGTCAAGCAACACAGGGCTGTGATGTATTATATAATTCAGCAAACAAATATGCAAATGAAAGAGTAGGTTTAGTATTTCTGCTTTTGTCAAAAAAGTTGTTGCTAGAAGTGCTCCCACTGCAATGTTGTCCCTGGAAGGAACTCTGACAGTAACGGAGAGTCTGATATTACATGGGCTATTTTCATTTTAACATCTGATGTCATCAAGCAAAAGCAACAGCACCAAAAAAACGAATCTACTATTTTCAAAACAAAATCAACAAAATGTGTGAATACATGATATACTAAATAAAAAATAACCAGAGGTGAGTTACTTTTACTCTTTTCGTACCAATTAGAGTAGTTTTATGACACAGTACTTTTCACTTCTAAGTGATAAGTACTAAGTGATTCACTTTTTTTTGCTATGTAATAACAAAAACATTTTTTCTACCAAAACAATCAGATGTTTGCACTCAAAAAGTTACCCAGCACTAAAGCAGTAGATTCATCACATGCCTTTTTAAAAACATTCATTTTTAAAGCTATTAGTAAGAAATGAATTACCTTTCTTGGTGTAGAGATCAACCTCCACAGTGGGGTTGCCACGGGAGTCGAAAATCTCACGAGCGTGAATCTTCAGGATAGACATGGTTCTGGATCTATGAAATAACAGACTTTTACAATTGAGCTCTAACAAAAATATGCATCATGTAGACAAGGTTGTTCGCTTACTGGAAAGAAGTTAACTTTGGCAAAAGAAGAAAAGAATTTGGAGATTGTGTTGAGGTAGAGCCGAAAGTGAATTGCAGCCTGAGTTGAATGGATATAAGCACAACCCCCTGAGTGAAGTAAAGTGGGCTGGGCACAACTGGAGCAATATAAGTCACAGAAAGGTGTGGCTTCTGCACCAAAGACTATGCTATCCTCCTCAGATCAGATTACCAAATAGTGTTGGGACATCTGCATCGTTCAGTCAGTTGCTTGAGTAAGAAGTGAAGCCATGACTCAAATAATGGAAGTCCTGTCTGAGAACAAAATGTGGGGAAACTGTCGTAGCACTTGTGCAGACAGTTTTTGTTCTCTTATCACTTTGCAGATAGGTTTCAATGGTCTTATCCGTCCCGAATTCCATTGAGGTCAAAGTAGATTTCAGATGCACTGCCATATTGACTGAGCAGTATTGATTTTGTATTTGCTTAACCGTGGGTAACTTTGCCCATCAAACCACTCTAAATGCACGAGTGAGTGACTAGATGGAGGACAGTGGAATGGAAAAACCCTGCTCCCAAAATGGAAACATGCCGTAGGCAACATCTAACAAGTAAAAACAACCAAACAACCAAAGAACCAAATGTTTAGCATCGCTAAACGTTACTTTACAAGTACTCATAATACTGTATCTGTGATTTTGATTCTCTCAAAATCACAGACACAGTATTTTTGTTAGGTTTGAATGGGAAAAAGTCTGGACCAATTGCAGTTTTGGATGCATAGTTTGTAGCAGTAATAATAAACAATAATAATACAGGTGTAATCACTGTTTTTTTTTTGTTTTTTTTATCAAAACCTACCTTCACTGAGCAACTCTTGTATTCATTATCTTAATATTACAAACACTAGAGGAGCAAACAAAATGGCACCCACAGATAAATAAATAAATGAATGAGCACTGGTTCCTTGGATCATGTAACTCCCAGTGAATGTTGAAGTCAATATCTATGTGTGTTATATTAACTGGTAACAAATGACAGCAGAACACCTTTATCAACCATCAAATAATAATGTTTGTAATTTAGCTTTAGGTCTAAATGTGTTACATCACATAACATGGAGGCAATACTATGAAGAGCAGCAAGATGTTGGGCACTAACAATTTAAAAAGGAGCATCCAGATGTACTGTTTGTCATCCACAATGCTGCAGAGAACACGGAGAAATTTTCCTCAGTGGACACACCCCCAAGTCTGCAACAAGCAACTGGTAGGCTGCTGGGAGTAGGCTAGCACGTGAACAGACATCCGCTAACCTTGTAACAAACGATCATAACTATAAGATGTATGTTATTCCCCTGGAAGTCTTGTTGGGTCTTGGGGGTGCAACCTGACCCCCGTTTCCCACACACTGTGCTGCTCAAAATGGAGTGACATCTCGGCAGCTGACGGTCTGGTTAAAAATAGACAGTGGGCTACAAACTACTTGTCTTGCTCCATACAGACAAAATCATCAACTCAAGCGAGAATAAAGCGGAAAAGCATAATAACAATAGAGGATACTATTACACAACAAGGTCAGGACTAAGGTTATCGTTCGTGATAGACGAAACATCGTGTTCAAGTTGGTAAAAGTCAGTTATGCTATTATGTATTGGCACAGATCCCAGGCATTCATTGAGAAAATACCCACCTTGGTGAGAAAAAGCAACAGAAAGGTAAAAATACAATGAAACGTACCTTTCCGGCCTAACTGTGTGCAAGGACGGTGCTGTCTCTCTTCGTGCGGGCAGGCAGAGAAGGCACTAGAGTAGCACGGTGCGCGTTGATAACTGGACAGGACCAGGAAGAGACGACCGGACGGGACGCTGTGATTGGTCAGCTTCAAGAAACAGAGCGCTGTGATTGGCTGAGCGTGCTGTCACGACTCAAAAGTACAGGAGCGAGGATGCACGTTCACCGTCCTCCGGGCTGACTCACAATGAATGGCACGATGAGGAAGAAGATGCAAAGTTTCACCTTTATCGCAATAATCGCATATGTCTGTAGAATTGTACAGTTGTAAAATACCGGTATTAGGGTAGTACCAACTGGAATGTGTTTTATTTTTGTTGGGATATAATTATGTAAGGGAAAATGCGGAAGATGCCACAGAAACGTGTACGTGCAGAGGAGCAGGCAGGAATCTCCGATGCAGTGCTGCGTGTTGGTCACATGGTTGTTGTAGTCACGTTTTTGGTCACAATGACACGCTGCTTTCTCCATTCTCAAAGAAATTGCCGGTAAATTAAAGAAATGATGTTCCTACCCAAGAAGTCACATACACACATTCCGCTACCACGCTCAAATGACGCAGCAGACCAATGCAGCTGAAGAATGCGCCTAACTCTTCGTTGCTATGACAACCATAGGATCAGCACCAGTTTCTTAGATTAAGGTTTCCTGCTTGGTTTTGGTTTCAACTGGGCTTGACAAGTCATCATCATTCCAAATCGGCACCAGTTCAACTATCCCACATTAGGCTTTAAGCTACCACCTGGACCTGAACACCAGTGAGACCAAGGAGATGGTGGACTTCAGGAGGAGAAGGACATTACCACAATCACAGGTGAACATCCAGGGAGAGGACATTGAGGTAGTGGACAGGTTCAAGTACCTGGGTGTTCACCTTAACAATAAACTGGACTGGTCCCACAACACTGACGCTCTGTACAAGAAGGGCCAAAGTCGCCCGTATACCTTCTGAGGAGAGTGAGCGGAGTGAGCAAACCTCTGCTCAAGACTCTCTATAACTCTGTGGTGGCCTGTGCTGTCCTCTACGCTGTGGTCTGCTGGGCAGCACTGAGCGGGTCAGGAAGAGACTGAACAAGCTGGTTAGGAGGGCCAGCTCTGTCCTGGGCTGCCCACTGGACTCTGTGTTGGTCACGTTCACATCCATCATGGACAACACCTCTCACCCACTGCCCCAGACTGTAGAGGAGCTGAGCAGCTCCTTCAGCGACAGAGACACCCTCAGTGCAAGAAGGAGCGCTACCGCAGGTCCTTCATGCCCACTGTCAGACTGTACAATTCTACTGTATAGCTCTATTATTATATCTATTAAACAGTGGCTGATCCAAAACTCTAGGAACAACAAATAATAACTTGACTTTTCGTTGATCAATTTCAATCCGAAATAGCTTATAATGAAAGGCAAAAGCCTCTAGATTATGTTTATGATATCAAAAGACAGTTTTGAATCATTTATCGATTTTTAATTATTTAATTAAGACAGAAAGGTCAGATTTTGCGTTGAGATATTTTGGTTTCAACTTCAGAACCTCCTCCTTCATCTGACCCCAGACATGCTCAATAATGTTCATGTGTGTAACTGGGCTGGCCAATCCTGGAGCACCTTGATCTGCTTAGCTTTCAGGAACTTCAATGTAGAGGCTGAAGTCTGAGAAGGATGAGTGCCATCATCCTGCTGTAGAATTTGCCCTCTCACGAGGTGGTCTCCATGGCCAAAATAGTGCTTGGAAACCAGGTTTAAATAGAAGACAACAACAAATTCGTATTTACCAAGGCCCACAGCTTGTAGAAAGGATGGACAGTGGAAAAAATGGGAAAAGATGGATTTTTCTGATAAATCATCCATTGAACTGCATCCCAATCACTGCAAATACTTCAGAAGACCTGTTGGAACCCGACCCAAGATTCACCCAGAAAAGAGTCAAGTTTGGTGGAGCAAAATTCAGGTCTGGGGTTACATTCAGTATGGAGGTGTCCGAGGGCTCTGCAAAGTGGATGGAAACATCAACAGCTCGAAATATCAAGACATTTTTGATGCCCATTACATCACAAACCACAAGAGAGGACAAATTCTGCAGCAGTT